>SDVV010001693.1:0-24909 GCA_016164225.1 Gammarus roeselii
GAATAAATATAGTCAGAAAGTATACATGTCTTACTGCGGTTCATCATTGAGCGACCATCACTTGTCACCGGTGACATGCGTGGATCCGCTATTTCAATGATGCACTGAGCACGCATCCTTCATCTATCTTAATTGTTCCATGTTTGTGAGCGGCAAACATCGAACAGTTGAGATCGATGAAGGATGTGTGCTCAGTGCATCATTCAAATAGGCGATCCACACATGTCACCGGAGCTGATCCAAGCATTGTTTCATAGCCAGTTCAAGAGCAAACAATTGTTCGTGCTCTGTGGTCATTTAGCTGGCAACATCAAGTTACTACCGTCCATTTGAAACAAATACTATTCCACCGACAGACCATACAATATCCAGTTTATATAGCATTTAAACAGCTGCTAACCTTCAATGCTGCGTTAAGTAAATGCCCTAACTAAATAGTGATGGAAACAAAAAGTTCTGGGATTAACCTTGTTCTTCTGTAAAGCTGCCAGCCTAAATCATGACCTCTTCATGGACCAGGACGCCCGCCTACGCCTTCGCTGCTCCTTATTATCTGGCGGGCTAAGCCGCGCTGGGGCGTTAATTCAGTAACGGCCTGTGCCGAGGGGTAATTTTATTTGCAGCGATTCTAATGCAATTTTGTCTGGGCAATTCTGGGCATCAGTCGTGTAGCAGACTATTATGAGAGCAGGAGCAAGCCCTAGGAAATGGACAACAACAGAGCATAATCATAGAGGCCATACTGCGGCGATAGGAGGTGGTACAAAAGCAGGTTCATGGAAATGGACCACGACAGAGCATAAACATAATGGAGATACAACGAGACGGGAATAGGTGCAAAATGCAGGTCCTTTGAAATGGACCAGCACTATGAATAAAAATGGAGGCCATGCTGCAGCGCCGGGATGGTGCAAAATACAGGCCACAGGCCCTTAGAGATGGGCCTTGACTGAGAATAGACATGGAGGTGGTGCAAGGGGTAGGCAATATACATTGACCACGACAGCATGAACATGGAGAGCAAACTACGAGCTGTGGGAGATAGTGGATGGGCAGGAAATTAAGAAACGTCAGAACATAAACATGAAGGCATAGTGCAGGTGACGGAAGGCTGTGCAAGGAGCTTGCAGTATGTCTTGAGACATACTGCACGTAGATTTGACTTGACTTGACTCGACTTGAAAAGATGACGCCTCAGGGAAGGAAGGCGGGCTGTGAGGCGAATAAGTGGCGAACAGTACACACCATAAAATCCGTCACCACACATTATTATCCGGGAATGATCATTAAAGTCAGGGGTGAGTAGAAGGCGCAGGCAGCTCGTAAAACCTCCAAGGGGGAGGAGGACAATTCAGAAATCATAAAAATGAGCCTGACAAAGGCAATTCCGGTTGGGGATAGTCGGGGAGACATATGAGCGCAGAGAAAGGAGCAAGGATCGAGAGAAATAGTATCATCTCGTAAAACGTAAGGAAGGGGTCTTGGGGACGTAGGGAAACAATGTCCTTTACAACTCATCTCGAAATGGCTTGTCTGTAATATAATATTATAGATTTTTCGAAACCAATGAAAGGAACTTTGATCTTTGGGTACCTATCTAGATTGCAGCAGAACAATCAGCACACAACCGATTAGTCGTTTTCTTTACAGCGAATAAGCAGCAGAACTATAACGTTCATCAGCAGTTTGACCTGTGTAGAAAAGACAACGACACATGCAAACTGGGCCCGCATGGCGGTCTTTGTCGTTATTTCGGCTCTCAACCATTATACCCCAATTCATGGTTGTAAGAAGGAATGTAATTTGTTGCAACCGGATCAGTGGAATTCTTAACCTCAAGACGACCACGAACCTCTATTGGGTGGCATAATTTCACCAAACGCTGCTGATCGTTCTTCAGATCCTTATCATACTGATGGGGTGTGGCTGTTCTAGAACAATTTGTTCTGTTGCTGAAAGCTTACGCTGTCTGGAGTGCGTGCTCTGACAGAGTAAATCGTGGCCGAGTATGATAATTGCTGTGCAATGCTGACCTGGTGAACGAAATAATGCACAACACGTGTCGTTGTTGTGCATTATACAAACGTCCGTCTATGATATCATTAATTATGAAATAGAACGTTCTGCGTGATTTTTCGAAAATTGTACGATATAATAATGTTGAACATGAAAATACACGGTGAGAGGTATTTGTGACGTTTTTTTCATTTGAAAACGGCCATACATCTCAAGTTGTGCCGACTTACGGCATACCTCACTCTCCTGGCAATGTAAAGTCCACGCTATTTTTGATTACTGATATATTCATATATATGAGTGGATTATTATCATCGACGAAAATTTAAAGAAATCATTTACAACGAACGATTGCTCTTATGAAGGGCATCTTGGAATGTCCTTGTCTTTTGCTTATCATATGTGGAATACTGATCACGTCGTACCCTTCACAAAGATAAGTAGTGTTGTATACATGTGTATATGTGTGAGGCCTGTCCAGCCAGGGAGTGACAGGAAGCAGCAGAGCATGGCTGGAGGCTGAGCCGGGCTCTGTCTTGACTTCCCCGTCATCTATTTCTGACCCGTTCACCTCCGCCCATCCTTTCTGAAAGTGCTGTTTTGATATCGCAACATTGTGGTAAACAATACTCTAAGTGGAGGCAAAATCGTCTTTTAAGTAGGATAGCGTTGAAACAAAATATTGCTTTATGTCAAAGCATGGGATGGGCTAGATGAATGAGATAAAACCCACACTTTCTTCGCCAGCCAGCGCAATTGCTTGTGTTCCGGGTTGCCGCATGAGGCAGGGGACAGTATCTTCTCGAAATTCGTTGGGTGTTGTAATAGTATCTATCAAGCCGTTAGTCTCCTCCGTTGTTGTGGTGGAAAATTTCAATTCATGGCTCCTTATGTTCGTTACCACAGTTAATGACCAGATAGATTTGACGGCAGTGTACATTGGTGGCAGAGACTAACATCGATTCGTAGGGGCAATCTAATGTAACGTTCGTAGTTACGAAGTGACAAATGGAAGGTGCAATCTAATGTAACGTTCGTAGTTACGATGTGACCAATGGAAGGTGCAATCCAATCTTACGTTCGTAGTTACAATGGGACAGAGCAACGCGACCCTCACACAAAGAAGTGAGTCCTTATCAGGTGTGCAGATATTTGGTTGTTGTGATGAACAACCACAGAAAAAATGTCAATCAGTACTATCGTGAAGATCAAAGGAATTCTCCAAAACAATAAAGAGACGTCCGTACATCACGGACGAATTATTTTAAAACAAGAAGTCGCAGCCTCTCTTACATTATGTGAGCACAGGGGCAGTCCTTAACATTAAGTCTCTCCGAGTATTTGTTGTGGGTAGATTATTGGCCCATTTACCAGGAGTGATGCGTGCCGGACGTGATTGGATGCAATAAACAATTTTGATGTGGGAATGATAGAGTTCTGAAAAAAATTGGTAACGGTTTGAAGAAAATATACGTATTGAGAGTTGGGCAGAGGAGAATGATTGAGGAATTACACTTGGCATATTCTCTTAATATATTGAATTCAAATAAAGCACCTATATAAAGCTATAAGGTATCCCAACTTCTAGAAGCACGGTCACAAGAAAATCACGGAATTAATACTAAGGCGGAATATCCTTCATCGACCAACACGAGAAGATCGGCAGAGGGAAAATTCGCTTGTCGCATTTTTTTGTGATTCGTTTTCGTATCCATAAAATCATGTCAATTCTATATGATACGTGTTCGTCTGGCAAATGTAGGCGTTCCTTGTGCTACAATATAAAACTTGTGCTGGTCTCTGACATTCAATTCCCTCGTCACTTGTTCGTCGCATAATAAGCAAACATGTTCTAGCTTTAACTGAAATTAAAGAAACTAGAGACATATTCATAATATATCTCAGGGTGATTACATGAAGCAGTGCACAATAAATAATTTGCTGAGCTCCTCTAATACGGAATGAAAACAATCCAACTAATACATTGTGTGGTAAAGGTGGTCAGTGTAGGCGTCGGTCTATGTGAGTTTAATTTCTGTATTCTACCAGCACTGCCCCCAATATAAGTTATCATCAGAACATGATGCATATTTATTGTGTATTTTGAAGTGACTTTGTGCGCTAATTGGACGGGCCATTTCGGGGGAAGGTGAGCTTATGTCCAGCTATGGAAGCAAGAGGCACGATACCGTTCATACACGGTCCCACTTAATAAGTTACACGTTGTGACGAAGTGTACGAGACTACTTAATCTGATTTGATGGTCATGAATTATTACTGTATATATGGATTAAAAATTTGAGAAAATTTATTTTTAGATTAGGTGAAAATATTGTCAAACTATTCATGTGTGATCCATTTTTTTTAACTGGATAAGTATTCAATACATAGTTCTAAAGGCCGCAACATGATCTATATACTTGAGATGTGCCGCCTCTACTTGTCTGTGTGCCTTTACCTAGCGAGCGGCGGATACCGAAGTCACAAGAACCAAACTTATTACAAACATTCACACTTCGGTGAATGAAAATATACTGTTGAGATCAGATAGAGCAAATTTTTTAGTGAATAACCCTGTCAGGTGTACAGTATTAGATCGTTTGACCTAATAATTCATTCGTAATTAGATCATGTGAAGACCATGGAACTTGTCTGTGGGCATTAAATTTGTGAACTATATAGGCCAGGGATTTGCATATTACTCTATTCCATTAATCTATAAACAACAATCCCCTGTCCCTGGATTACCAGATTTTTCTGTATATTGAATTCTAGTGTTGCAGGATTTATTTCGAGCCGTCGTTCTAATATGATTTTTTTTGAGTAACCGAGTGTAAAATAGATTTTAAAAGCAACGGCCAAATGTCCAGATAACCTGTAAAAATGTATTAATATGCATAAATTAGCTGATTTGCTACCGATGATGCATCGTATTGAATAGAATGGCTTGACCGTTGCCCTAGTATCCGATAATAACGCATCGCTGTCCAAGTATTGCTTAACCATTTCCTCCCCAGTAACGATGTGTATGAGATAATGAACAAATGAGGTCATGTTTTAACGTGGCACAGGACCCTTTTTCTTTCTCCGTCCCCACGAGTCTTCACAACAGTGATGAGCCAGGCCTGTCAGCGACTTCTTGGGAAGAGTTTTTGGACAACAACTATAAAAAGTAGCAAAATGCCTAGAACTATCCATCTAAAAAAGCTCCGTAAATTACGGACACGGGAAAAGTCTTGGCGGACGCCCGAGTGTTCAGGAGCCGAGATCAGACGAATCTTTAGGCACGGAAAGGGAACACTCACTGTTCGGCATGTTGCAAAAACATTAGGGGGTGTAACCCAGTGTGTTTAGAGATTCGTTACTCGTTGTCGTGACAAATCGTGTAACTGCTTACACAATCTTTAAATAAAAATATAACGTTTCTTAATTTGTTAACATTCTTTGTGAACATATTTTACGGTGCTCGAGGGTTACAGAAACAGGGCATCGTTGAAGATGGAACATCAATGAACGAAGTCGACTGATCATGACCACATGCAATAGTCAATACACGACAGCTTGTACAATGAATTGAGCGCTGGCTCAAGGATTGCGGGCACAGGCAATCCTTGAGCCGCTGGTTCAACAGTTGCAGAGGCTTCAATCAAGCGATCTTTGTAAAGAAAATCACGGGACCTTCTCGACCAAACCTTTTATCACAATAAGTAACGCAAATGTGTTACGAACAAGGTAGCAGATAAACATACACAAAAAAATACATTCCGTATCAGTTAGTATTTTGTAACATTGCTATGATGGGCGCCGGCCAGTTTGACATTTGTCGGCTGAAAATATAGTTAATCACACAGCTGTTCCGGTAGGAATGAGATTGGACGGTCGATGTAGTACAAACACTTTGCTCTTTAGCATGTTAATGATCATAGATGCAGTCTGGACAGAGTTACACAGTGAATTGATATAAGAACAGGTAAAAATACAGTGGAGTCGATGAACAACAAAAAATTAGTTGAAAAACCCCGAGGATTGGTCTTGTCGAACATTTATAAATAAGGCCGCGGCCATGTTTACACAGAAACCAATACAACGAAAGAAATGCGTTGTAGCAGCATTCAGTGCGTCTCGAGACCAGTAACTTCGACGTATATCGTTTGTCTTTCATGCTATTTTTCTGTTCACTAGTGTAATTATTTCGAAAAGGGAGGCAACACTTCCTATCTTTTTATAATACTTCTGAAAACGACTCTCCTAAATCTACGTAAAACAAGTTACGTAAATTCGCAGGCTGCCCCCGGAAACGGCGCAGCTGATGCTCGCGGCACGACTATCTATAATTCAGGTGTTTGTCTCCATGTCTACGGGGAGCGACAATGAGGTGTTGGAATTGCAGAACGCGTCCCCATGTACTGTGATATAGTGAGACAGCGCTATCAAAATGATGCATAAACACACGGATCATTGCTCAGACAATATCAATATCATGAACATTACCAGATTGTCTCGTATCTCTCAATGGATGTTTTTTCTACAACCAACCAACAATGCCGATTATTGCGCTCTCAAGATCGCAATAGCACCAAAAGGGAAGACCACTCCCATACGACAAACAATCTAGGATAATACGTCAACTGATATATAAATCAGCTGAAGGAAATGCACTGCTTCATTGACAGAGGCGAAAGGCAGTTGCGTGGCTCCTCACTCCAACACAGCGGGTTGATGTCTCTGCTTCATTCACCAAATCCAGTATCTGAGCTAACCGTAATCACGTCACCACCTGCTTATTTTTCTTGACATGAGACAGTCCAATAGCGTCTCAGTCTATCATAATAGGTCGATGTCTCTTCTTCAGTTCGCTCATCCAGACTCTGACATAAATGAAATAACGTCTCCATCTGTTTATTCGTTCCTTGGATGAGACATCAGACGACCGCCGCTGGCGTGGAAAGGGAAAGCGGCCTTTGACAGGATAAAGAAGGAAGGAATGCAGAACTAATTAAACATAATTAGCCGGCCGGCAACCCCGGTTGAACTGAAATATGTCCTAAAACATATCCTGTTAATTTAAATTAAAATGCAATGCCACGATTCTACAGTGTCTGTGTTGAGGGAGTTTGCTAGACTTATCCATAATGGAAGACCCGCATTTCACACACGGTCTCACATGACGCCAGATTAGTGAAAATATTAGAAGAAAACGCTGCCCTTCCTTCCATGTGCTTTGAGTTTGATGACTGCTTGAAAAATTCCTTAATACACTTTCAAACAACAGATCTTTACGTGTTCGAACATTGACAAGCAGGATATTCTGATGAAACTGCATTGCCACTCACTTGCAGGTTCTTTACTAAAACAAACAACCGTTTATGGAAAATCTAATAAACGATTATAACAATTAATTTCCTGAATATGGAATACAATATGCTGGGATATATTACAAATCATTTAAGGGGTATTATTCTTTTACCAGATGATGACATAGTATTTCAGAGTATAATAACAAAGTAACTGTCTGGAGAGTGTTACCAGAGGATTCATCAAAAAAGTATCGCGAAGAAACAGTGCTGGAGTTTGGAGAACTGTGACTGAGTCTAGTAGTGTCAAGTTGAATATGACCCCATTAGGTGCTGACGTATTCCCGACAAAATTTACTCAAAAAATATGCAATGTTTGCTTGCACTGACGCATTTGTTTAATACAGTCACTTCAAAAAGATTCCTCTCTCAACAAAATGGAACTGATCATAAATAATGTAAATCCCTGTATGACGACAGGCTTGCTCTTGGATCCATATTTTGAAGATGTAAAAATGCGCTCAAAAAGAAAAGAATTTCCTCCGTGACAAACAGATTTATATTTTGTTGAATCGTAAGGAAATTTCAAACAGGCTTGTAAAATAATCATTAAAACTTATTGCGATGGTACTCGGAGCAGCGGTGCTTTAATAATTGTCCACGATTATAACAATTGGCAGCCAATATAGTATTTTGATCGTTTTCAGATATTCTAAACTGAAAAAAAACGTGTGACCATATCTATATCCCTTGATCAGTTTCTTTGTTCGACTCTGTAATCAAATGATATCACCCTCAACTGTTCTCTCACATACTTTTAGATTAATGTTTACCATGGATTTTCACCGAGTTT
Source organism: Gammarus roeselii (assembly GCA_016164225.1). NCBI lineage: Eukaryota > Metazoa > Arthropoda > Malacostraca > Amphipoda > Gammaridae > Gammarus > Gammarus roeselii. Next base: position 8,164 of record SDVV010001693.1, read on the forward strand.
TGATGTTAACTTAATCGGTGCTGATCACAGTGATGATCTTGGTTTGTAAGAACTCTCTTGGTCTCAAGTGATTGGCTCACCAGGGTAAAGTGGAATACATAATCACAATTTGATTGCACGAGGCTCAATTGGGGACCTCAATGTTCATCATTAAACCCTTCTTCGTTCTAATCTTCATCAAATACACAGCATCAGTATGAGGAAGTGGAACCCTGTCAATCAAGCAATGATGATCAATGGAGTTTAACAATTAGTGCTGGACAACCGATAAGCAGATTCAAGGACGGGCTCGTGTAGTTCAGTAATGAAAATACATTGGAAAATTTTCTTCCAACATTCCAGATGTTACTTAGTATGAAGTTTATGATGCCTCTTGACCACACGGGATTTAATAAAGCTAATCGTATGTTTAGGAAGGAAAACTGCGTGAGACAGTTAATAACTTGCGTTGATCAATACGTTCGAATTCATTTGTCATTTAATAATAATGTATTGTTGACGGTTTATAAGTAAAATATGAATCATACATAAATATCAGCTTACAATTTACTGCATATAACAGCATGTAAACGACCACACTGCGGTCCATTTCTCCTGTGTACCCATGTCGCATTGCGATGGTGGTTAATGGCAAATAGCGGCCACTAGCTTCATCGGTGTTGTTTAGCCTCCAACCAATGACAAATGAATTATTCAGAGTTAATGAATACAAAAATATATCAGAGCTCAGGCAAGTGCTCCTCTATTGTCAGATGAATATTAGCCAATAAGCAAACAGTGAATATTATTAAATAAATGAGAGCTTCGAATCACAAACGACAGATTCGCTGATGATATGTCAGGAAGAATCAAATTATTTTTCGTCCGTATAGAACAACTAACAAGCGTTTGTCAATGAGAGAAGGGTTTACCTTAGTGCTCGATGAATGATACCGGTTATTGCCGTCTGTCAATTAAGACAAGTGCCTTCCCCGTGGTGTGATGTTGGCCACATTACCAGTCAAGTTTTCTTGACGATGTCGATGGATGGCTGTTTTTATTGTTGTGTCAGTTATCCATTGAAACACGAGACCTTGACTTATGAAATACGTTCTTTCAAAAATAACGGAACCATTTGTTGGGGATACATTTTTAAACATTATATAGGTTTCAAATCTTTTTACATATTGTATCACTTGCATCGCCCTTGCATCGCCCTGTAGTGTCTGTTGTACAGCCCACGGTTGTCCTTATTCATGCCAACAGGCATAATCAGTGCTTGTCGCCAATAGCATCAGGCACCGGCAGCAAGAGCCCAGCCGCTGGTGCCCCGCGTAACTGGCGTGACTGACGCTCATACCAAGCAACGGTTCCAGGCTTCCAGCAGTTCAGTAAGGCTGGCCCTGGAGTGCTACCAGGTAAGAACTTATGCGCTTCTATCAATCAAGTTTTAATGCACGACTGCGGGCTGGATGGATGGCAAGGCTGTGACTCAGCTGTTCAATGCTCCATCGACGTAACAAACCTTTTGTTGTTGATGACGATATGATGACAAACACCATTGCAAGGCCGACCATGACAAACACCATTGCAAGGCCGACAATGACAAACACCATTGCATGGCCAAGGCCGAAAATGACAAAACATATTTCAAGGCCAAGGCCGACAATGACAAACACCATTGCAAGACCGACAATGACAAACACCATTGCAAGACCGACAATGACAAACACCATTGAAAGGCCGATGTCACGTTATCGTTTCCGAGAGTAGTGAAGTAAATCAACCTATTATTTATTCAGGATTGTAGATGTGGAATTACGACAAATTACAGCCACTGACGCCGTACAGCCCTATAGTGAAAAAACTTCCCTCCCTCGGATGCGGATGTGAATGCAAATATCGCAATTTTGTCATCCGCGGATGCATCTATGGATTTGGATAAAGTAAAAAAACTAGAAAAGCATTATATTCTACAGTTCACCTTACTCTGATGTTGCTGATCTGCGCTTAGAATGTGTAGGATAAGAGTGCGTGAGATCATGCACTCAATACCTTCGAATTGTATTGCTCTTCCTTTGGGAGGAAGAACATATGTTGTGGCAAAGCCAATTATTGGAAAATCTGTTTGATTAATCGGAAAGTATTCGACAGTTATGGAGCAATAAACTCAACAAGTGAGTTCGACATCTGTCAATTACTATATGTGCATTAGAATGCGATAGGTGCTTATTTGAATGCGCTAGGTTATTGTTTTAATCTTTTTTTTTGCATTTTTTATCTGGGTCAATGTTTCTATGAAGTTTTATGAAGTGTAACTTAACAATTTAGTCACATAACGAGACTCGTTGTCAGCGGATTACATGAATGATCAACATTGGCCAACTCAGTTTGCTAATTCATCTGTGGCACATTGGAAGCACTCTCCTAATTAATGCAGGATAATAGAAACACTTTTTAGCTTGTTCTGAGAGTTTGATAAACTTCCAGCTGATTACACAGCCGGAAAAAAACATATTTTTTTAAATTAAAAAAACAGGTGGGATTGAAAAGAAGTTAAAAAGTTAACTCTTTTTCGTGCCAACTCAACTCATATCTTGTGGAAAAATATTGGAAAAAATATGTAACCAAAACTTTGAGTCACCATGATGAGGATATTTTTATTAATGTTTAATGGAAATTTACCTGTTGTTGTTTCCTCTCAATTCAAGCAATTCAAACATTAAAACAAATGACAAAAGAGTGGAATAATTGACGACGACGATGCAATAGTATGTTAATAATAGTTTCCTGCATAATGAATGTTTTTTTAACAATCGTAAGAACCTACTCGATGCTCTGTTCGATGTTTCACTGTGCTTCGTTATTAGTCCACTTCTTATTCCTAAAACTAAGAAGGTCTTGATCTATAGTCCAATTCCTTAGAATCGAGATTTCTTTAATGGTGAAAATATATCAATGGCAATAATGGAATCGATCGAGATGGAATATGTATGCAAATCTAAACGGATATTAAATTTATAGAAAGATATAAACCCGGCAGATCAAATTAAGTTTGAAATCAGAGGCGATTCTCTAAGGCGATGAAATATTCCTGCTCGTCCCGGCAAGCATTCCAATAGCTGCAGGCGGCAGGAGGCCCTCGCACGCACCGGGACGGAGCGATATGATGATTGGAAACTGCTGCAATATGTTCGAATGTTTTGCCACTCGGAGCTGGTCAGTGAACCTGAAGCCTTGTTCGTAGCAGATTTGAGTAACGATAACACGACAATTCATTTGATATTGTAATCAGAATTTCACGAGAATTGTGCATATTGCGTGGGCTTGCGTAAGATTTAAACGTTCTGTATGATATATGTTACAGATCCCAAGATAGGGAATGCGAATGCAATAAATTAATTAGTATCAGACATCATACATATTTTCCCCGTTTTCGGGGTAACGGTCCAGCTCTCCTTGTTGGTTGTGATTACTCCGATGGTTCAGACCGACCAACTACTGGAAGAAACGGTGAAAACTCCAGTACATCACTATCTCTATTTGCACCTAATTTTACAAAACAAATCATGGTTATTTGTGTAGTGAACTTTTTAATGAATAATGAAAATCATTATTTCGATTAAAAGTCCGTTCGAGTGAATAGTTTATTGTAACCATCTAATAATAAAGAAAATATGTAGCCGAAACATTTTTTGATTTGTGATATATTCTACGAATACGTGGATAATCGAAAAAAAATAGGTAACATAAACAATAAATGTCGTAAATGTTGGTGTACTCTTCAATATAAAATAAATATTGCAAATGTATTTTATTATCAATTAGGCCAGCAGGAAATATGATATTTAGATAAAGAATATCGACACTGATATGAATGTTTTGTTTCAAATAAAAATAAACATTAACATCCGACTTTAGCCCTTTTTGTACATTTAATAGCATATCATTCTATTCACCTTCAGAAACAAGTATTCGAGTGAGAAAACTTGCAAATGAATTGAAACAATACAAGACCATGAACAGATTCGCAATTGGACGAAAAAATAGTTACATTCGCGAATATCCAATGAAAATATTCCTTCCCTCTCAGAATACATTTTCATGGTGTCAGCCGTAATAATGTTAAAATTATGTCATCTTCTATATCCATGTATTCCTTACCTGGCGAATATGCAGCAAAAGGTCCTTCTGCTATTGGTCGTTCGCTGATTCACAAGCAAACATTTTTTTCGTTTCGTTTATGAATGTTTATTTCGGGGCACTTCAGTATATCCTCTCTCAGACACACGGCCGTATGAGCCATGAAGTCTTTTCGGAACAGAATGGTTATTTATTGGTAGACACAGCACTTGTTGAGGCATTTAAAAAGAAGTCTACGGTTAGATTTCTTCCAAAACTTAACTGGACAGTGGTAGCAAAATACCAAACAATTACTGGAATACTGTAAAGCATTCGGATTGAATTGATACAACGAAAGATAAGAAAATTAACATGACCCGCAAAAATAGATTCTATATCCTACGTAATCAACAAATTGCTATTTAAGTTTTTTTTTACCACATATCAAACTCTCCAAGCGTTATTATGCCCTGATGGCCATAGAACAGACTGAAAATAGATTGGTCCGACCACAGCCATCTTAACATGAGCACGGTTTTCTACGGTCCAGATCCATTCTTGCAGTCATGCACGAGAAAATCGTGCCAAAAAAAAACTTGGAGTAGTAGGTACCGGTCCTCTTTGCAGACACCCTTTATAGTATACCAAATGAACATCTCATCTCCTCAACAAAAGAAGACGGGAAGTTTTGACAGCGTTTTTGCTGCGCCGGTGCTGCGGTTGTATAAGATGGCCCCTGAGTGGGGTGGAGATTGGTCGTCGGGAGATTTATTCCCTTCCATAAACAGACACGCGACCACCGAGAGGGAGACGGAGAGTCTTGGCTGCTGGTGCAAGAACTGGCGACAAAATAACCCTTGGTAGGCCGATTGCCACTCGTATGGAAGTTATTGTTTTTAATAAGCCAAAATTTTGACCGCTGCTAACATTTTATTTAGTTGGCCATATTGTGATTTTTCAAATAAATTAATGGTTCATATTAGACCAACACCAAGTCGTACGAAGGCACTCTGAAATTATTCGATGAGTTAAGTAACGTCCGTAAATTCGGCAATGTAAAGATATGAATTCTTCCTGCCTTTCACGAATTTGAGATTACTTCACACGACCCGTCGGGTTGATTTTGAGTTGCAGTTTGGATAAGATATTTTATCGAATTGTAGTTGGACAAAAACCCACAGTACACACTTGATATATCCGAAATATCCGGATGAATAATTGATCTCAACAATATCGACTTGACAATAACAATACTGGTAGGAGTAAACACTATTTAACTAACCCGGCAATTACAGAATTACAGAAAAGGCCGACACCGTTCCTGCAGATTACGCGAAGAAAATGAATACTTCTACAGAAAACTTTCAACTATCCCAGTGAAATCTTTGCAAGGTGCTTGGTGGATCGAATAATATTTTTTTAACATTTGATTTTTTCAGTGTTAGCAACGTAAAAAGATAATTGCATTATCTATACAGCGTCGTATAATAGCATTTGATACAAAAATCGAGACGTTTATACCAGATGAACACTAACCGTGGCGTAAAGAAACGAGACAACACGTATAACACACAGGTGCAGTGGTCGACTTGAAAATTTTAAAACCAAGGTAGAGGTGAAGTATTTCTGCATTAACTGTTCCCTTCAAACTCAAATGGCAAAATGTTCCTGTCATTCGATAGACCATAGATGTCTAAAATTATCCCAGATCAGGTGTTCTCCCCATCATAATTCCGCGGAAGATATAAAAGAATTAACGTATTTATTTCCGGTGAAGAAGCCCCCAAACAACGATTTCCATCTCACCGTAACTGACTATGTTAGCCCGAACAAGAATGATTGACTAATTTGGACATCACCGGGTGCCGTGAGTCACATTACTTAGGGCTTGCCAAGCGGTGAGATCATGAGCAGGTTACTGCAGCTACTGCCTTGTGACACATTTCTAATGGCTGCTATCCAGTGAACTCCTGAGCAGGTTACTGCAGCTGCTGCCTTGTGACACATTTCTAATGGCTGCTATCCAGTGAACTCCTGAGCAGGTTACTGCAGCTGCTGCCTTGTGACACATTTCTAATGGCTGCTATCCAGTGAACTCCTGAGCAGGTTACTGCAGCTGCTGCCTTGTGACACATTACTAATGGCTGCTATCCAGTGAACTCCTGAGCAGGTTACTGCAGCTGCTGCCTTGTGACACATTACTAATGGCTGCTATCCAGTGAACTCCTGAGCAGGTTACTGCAGCTGCTGCCTTGTGACACATTTCTAATGGCTGCTATCCAGTGAACTCCTGAGCAGGTTACTGCAGCTGCTGTCGTGTGTCACATTGCGAAGGACTGGACTGGCCGCAAAACGCATAGCATACTGCAGCTACCACCTTGTGACGTATTGCTAAGGGTTCCCAGGCCGAGAACCTCTGATCCGGTTATTGTGGCTGTTACCGTCACGTGACATATTGTTTAAGATTTGGCAGGCAGTGAGCTACTAAGCACGTTACTGTAAATGTAGCCTTGTGGCACATTTCCAAGGGTGGGCAAGACTGTCGGACGCAGAGCAGGTTTTGACACTGCTGCCGCTGGGCACATTGCTTAGGGTCATCAAGTGCCAGCTGACAGCATCCTCAAATTATTTTCATCCGTTTTGTGTAACAGAAGAACCGTAATCAGTCATGCTGCTGCATATTAACAGCCAGACTTCGCCATATATAATTCATATCACATGACAACATTATCTAACCATTCCATGCAGTGTTTGGTAAAAGTTCTTATAAAATACTCATCAATAATTGGGAGTCAGTGTTCGACTTTGCCCTTCTATATTGGCTGGCAGCCTAACATACACAGGCTATGAGCTACGGCGTCCGCCTCTACCCTCTCTGTTCAGTGTTATCTGACGGTCTAAGCCAGGCTGAGGGCGTCAATTTAGTAACAGTCTGTGCAGAGATGTAATTTTATTTGCAGCGATTTTAATGTGAATTTGTGAACGCAGCTCCTGGCGGCAGTCGTAAAGCCGACTCTTATGTGACAAGTAGCAGGCCATGGAATGGAGCACGACCGGGCATAAACATGAAGGGCAGACTGCGGCGATGGCGAGAAGGGCAAGGAGCAGTCCTGAAAAATGAACTACGACAACGCATAAACACGAGTTGACTGCTGACGATGGTAAATGGAACATAAAGCAGGCCGAACAAATTATCCACGGTAAAGCATAAACATGGAAGGCACAATGTGGGTTATCTGAGTAGGCGGGTGCTAAGAGTAGATCATAAAAAAAGACAACGTCAGAGCATAATTGATTAGCGTATTGTAGGAGATTGGAGTTATTGCAAGCTGAAGGCAATATAAATGACCGTGACTTTGAGTTGAGGTGGTGGAAGGTGCAGGCCATCAACAAAGAGACAGGACGTAAATATGGAGGGCATATTGCGAGTGTTGGAAGGCCGTGCCGAGGATGGCAGCACGACGAGCTGCCACAGAGCCTCAGGGAAGGAGGTAAATGAGTTGGGAGACTAAGTGGCGAAAAATGCATTCCATAAAACAATACGCAACAGATTCGTTATTTGAGAATTCATGCATTACATAAAACAATACGCAACAGATCCGTTATTTGGGAATTCATATCAGGGTCTGGGGTAAGAGAAATGAACACGTTGAAAATACACTGGAAATGTAGGGCGAGAAACAATGTTAACACTAAACTTCACGCTCGGTATAGAAGAGGAGACGCATGAGTGCAGCGAAAGGAGCAAGTCATAGTGAAGTATCGAGAGATAGTGCATAATTTTGGTAGGCGTAACGAAGGAGGAATTGTTGATGCAGGGAAATCGATGTCCTCATTATTTATCCCAAAATGCTAGCCATTGTTCCTGGGGATGAATATGTCTATGATTAATTTTTTTTTTTTTACATTAATCCTGAGCAAATCGAATTATCTTAATTCGTAGCTAACTCTTTATAGGTCAACATATTATTTCCAGTCACATTGAATGATTTATTTCGGTAACCTTTCCCTCCCCGTGTTTCCAGTCTCCTGAAATATCAAAGTACGACAGTCAAATGCAAATTATTAGCTTATATCCAAAAAGTTCACACGCATCGCATATTGCAAATAATCATTTATTTAGAATATCGGATACAAGGATTATTAGATTGCTTTCACCAACCGGATTGTGCCTTTTAAAATTTTTCGTAAATATTCATCGAAATGAATACATTATAGGATTGTAGTGGTCATTTGAACGTCGCCATGATTCATTACTAATATAGTATTAATAATCTTAGTCTAATCTTAGTCTAAATATGACTGACTCATTTGTCCTAAACATCAGCAAATAGTTACAAGCGATTAAAATAAATTAATAATAAATGGTTAAATCGATGTAACCAGCGTGAACGAGAAATCCAGAATATCAACGATTATCGCATTTCTGAGAAACATCAAAGGTGTGTGAAGGGAAGTTCTTACATGCCCCCTTACGTGAGTCCCATGTTCTTACATGCCCCCTTACGTGAGTCCCATGGTTCCCCTAGTGCATAGTTCACTGATGGTAAACCGGTTAAAATACAGGGTAATCGCCAATCACAAATACAGGGGAAATCATTGTGATTGGCGATTACAATGTCAGCTCTATTAAATCCAATCAGCAAAAAGGGAGTGTCCAACTTAAAATACTCGGTAAACCAGACTTGATAATTGATGAGATTGAAGGCATAATCAGAAAGGAAGACATAACTACTTCTTAACCGATTATACTACAAGTCGGGGCAAAAGACTAGGTGGCGCAGACATAAAAGACATGGAAAAAGTATGAAGCCGTGCTAACAAACAGCAAACGAGCACAATAACATCCATGTCACTGACATCCTGACCCGTCCAAATCAAAGAATATGCTAAATGAGCAAGTTGGTATATCTAAACAATTGCTGAGCAGCTTTCTGCAAAGCTCAGCAAACCACATTCTAGCACCATTGGGAAACGATGATCGACCTAAAACATAATGAATTTAATAGAATCGCCAGCAAGACACGCATGAACAAGTATGGGCTCGATACCCTCGAAAATATCTCACAGAACATCGGCACTGGTCCAAAAACGAAATCCAACACAAGACTCAGCAATTATTGTCCGACGAGATGAGTCAACGGCATCCGCCCCAGCCAGCAGTAACCACCGACGCATTGCCCGTGCCAGCATAAATCAATTACCCTGCAGCAACGATAGAGGAATAGACCTTAACAACAGATCTACTACCAACACAAACTCCCACCTGAGTCCGACAGCAGCCTCTGACCCAGACCGAAGAGTTTCTGTCAGAAATCTAAGCAAAAATAAACTCAAGTATTTTTGTGTAAACGCTAGAAGAGTCCGAAACAAAAATGACGATTTGGGAATTCTTGCAATTAACGAAGATATCGACATAATAGCAATCACCGAATCGTGCATGGAATCGACCACCAGAAACTGTCGAGGCGAAATCACTCTCCCGGGCTTCTCACTATTTCACGGAGATAGACAGGGCCGTGAGGGTGGAGGATTATTGTTCCTCGGATAAAATACTCTACAAATAATAGGAGGTTCAATTCCAAGCAGCAGTCACGACATAGTATCAATCCAAGCAGTCGGTAAACACACTGGTTCATTCCCCCCCCCTCCCAAGAACATTGTTGAATATGATATCGATCATTACAACACTTTCGTCCATGTCATCCCAACACAAAACAGTATTGTGCTTAGAGACTTCAATATTCCTGACATTGATTGGAAGCAGACGAATGTACTGCCACTGGCCAACACCTGAATGGCTTTGCTGCCGATAAGTTCTTGACCCACCTGGTAAAGGCACCTACAAGAGGTAGCAATATTCTTGATATTCTATTTGGTGTAGACGACATCAATATCACGGACGTCGAAATGGGCAAACCGTCGGAATTAGCGATCATAACTGATTCCGTTTAATGATATAGCTCGAGTTGAATCCGTTAATAAACTGCAAAAATGTCCCTAAATTTAGATTAGATGAGTTTAATAGCTTAAAAAAGTCAGTGGCATCAGCGAATATAACCCTCGGACAGGATTTCAATCAATCGCTGAACACTTTTTTAACTGTTCTTCGATATATTCAACATGAACCTTTCCGGCGCAAAAACAGGAGGATAGTAGTCAAGCAGCCTAAGTACATGGAAAGGATACTTGCAGCATCTTCAGTCGCAAAAGAAAGCAAAGCACTTCACAAAACAGAAATACGTACATGACGAGGCTGCAAAAAATGAACTCAGAATCAGTAGAAGAGTTCTAACGACAGTCTTGAAGCGTAAGAAGAGAAATTACTAAGCTGAAAATGAGGTCAAGGCCAGAACTGATCCGAAAGCATTTTAAAGTTATATTTCGAGGGAAAAAAATCCAAGATCTGTTATTGGTTCTCTTGAGAACTATATTGGTAAGCTAGAGACGGACGACACTAAAAATTAGTGCCTTACTCAAACAGTGCTTTTATCCTGTATTTAAGTTAGAGAATCCGGATATTCCTAATCCTGAGGGTATTATAGCGCAAGAACGAATTGAAGTCCTCAGGACAGTTAACACGTTCCCGGTCGAAGTAAATAAAAATATTGATAAATTGAGAGTCACGAAATCTGCTGGTTTAGACCAAGTTCATCTCAGAATACTAAAACTGACATTGAACAAAATCGACGAACATCTATCAAACATTTCCACCCAATCTCTCACAAATGACGGCTGCCCCTCTCAATTGAAAGAGGCCAATGATACTCCAATTTTTAAAACAGGGTATAAAAAGTGTCCCGGTATATATCGTCCAATTAGTCTCACCTCAGTGATTGGAAAATTGGGGAAAAGTTTCATAACGGATTAAATATCAGACTTCCTAGAATCAAGTTAGTTGATAAGTGACTCTCAGCGTGTGTAGAGGGCATCGTTCATGTCATACGATCTCATTTACCTCGACTTTCATACCTCTTTCATAAATGCTTAGTAAGTAATTGCACAGCTTCGGTATTCGAGGTGAACTTAATAACTTGACAAAATACTGACTCACGGACAAACGGCAGCGAATCGTAATTAACGGAGCCTCCACCAATTGGGGCAAAGTTACAAGCTGTGTGCCTAAAAGATCCGTGTTAGGTCCTGTTCTCTTCATAATATTCATAGACGATTTCGACTGCAAAGTACTCTCGAACAATAGCAAGTTTTCAGACGATACTAAGCTAGAAGGAAAAGTGCAAATCAAACTTGGGTGAGAGCACATCCAATAAGACTTGAACAAAATTGTTGAGTGGTTAGAAAAGTGGTAAATGAAATTCAATGTCAACAAGTGTAACGTTATGCTCATTGGTCATCGTACCCCTAAGCACGAATATTCAATGTACGCGAATCAACTGATTCTTCTCGCAGAAGCGAGGGATATATATGTCACGCACAATCTCGTGCAAAAACAGAAACAGTATTCACAATTTACACATTGCATTTGTAATACCGCACCTTGAGTTTTCCGTCTAATTCTGGTATCCATACCTTAGAAAAGACGTTATTAAATTAGAGAAGTTTCAACGTGAAGCTACTAAACCAATCCTGCGCACTAAATCGTACGAAGACAGACCATGGGAACTCAACAATTATTCGCTTGAGACGCATAGTCAGAGGTGACATGATCGAAGTGTGAAAGATATTGAAGGGTAAGGAAAATGTCGAGCGTGCGTGCCTTTTCACTCTAGATTTGCACGGAGTGACCAGGAAGAATAGATAGAAAATCGTGGAGAAGCGTTTCACACTCGACATCACGCGCATTTTTTTCACGCATAGAATTATCGAGGAATGATCCGGACTTCCAACGGAAGTTGTAAACAGCGGTACAATCAAAATGTTTATGTCATGATTTGACAAATTTTACTAAAATCGACACTAAATAGCTTCCAGCTATAGCACTGGCACCAGGATATTTGTGAAAAACGGTGTCCGGCATTGACACCAGACCAGGTAAAAAAGTGCCCGGTATTGACACTAGTACGGTAAAAAAGATGCACGGTATTGGTACCTGCTCGTTGCAAAACGGTTGTTGTTGTTGCTGAGCCCCGGTTTCCACCAGCGAACGGCCCAAAACCCTCGATACCCACCGACACGCGCGTGCGGAGACGAAGTAGGTGGGAGGCAAGAAATGGGTGGCCGGCTTAGTTGTGGGGTAGAGTGTTCTTTTTGCTATCGTAATTACCTTTGTGGGTTGTATGGCAGTTAATAAATAGCCACCCGTGCGGTATAACTTTAATTGTGGGCACCAGAACATTGAAATATGCAGCGTGTTCATGTCCCTCAGCCACACAGCAACGCTCCAACCATGTGGAACCTCATGTGGAACAGGAATGTTTTGTAGGGGAGAAATGATGGGGATGGTTCACTTGTCCATGAAAAACAATTCAGTGTATATGTCGTAACTCTGGTGTCTTCGAAGTGTCGGTGGGTCCGAAGGCTGAGCAGCACACAGGCTGCGTCCACATCAACACCTCAGAGAAGGCGCACAAGGCGCAATCCCCACCGGCGAGGATATGAAACAGGGTGGGTTGAGGGACTTTCGCTGGGGCCGGACCCCCAGACGCCGCCACTACAGGCAAGGCATCTTGATGGAGTTGGCCCGCCTGACTCGTGTAGGCTCCCTCGTGGGCGGCGAGCAAAACGGTGTCCAGCAATGACAACGGTAAGCATTGGCTTAACGACGAATAAAACTGATAATCCCAGATCAAAACCATTAATCGGTACCTTTCTCTTCAAGTGCTGATTTGGGTTGTTCGATTATCATCGTTAAATGCTATTCTTATCTACAACCTTTCCCTTTATTGATCTCTTAAACGACAAAATGCACAGACGCATGCTCTCTTAGTTGTTCTACTTCAGAACATATGTTCATAATATCAAAAGGCAACCTAGTTTGAGACAAAAGGCCTGTTGTTGTCTTCTAACACTTGTAAACACATATACTCAAGACATAATGATAAGGAAATGTCTATGCAAACAATCTGTGTACCTTGTAAGATTCGTAAGAAACCTTTGAATATAAAGATTCGTGATTGCTACTGAACTGTTACGCTCATTCATGCCGGAAGTTCTCCTCTCAGTGAGATTATTCTTCATACCTGAAGCAAGTGAATCTCCCTATTGCAGGCTTCGAAGTAACTAAATAAAACTAAGTATATAATTTGCGGACCTTGCAATATCAAAATTTATACAAAATTATGAAGTTGATTTTGCTTGGATAAGTGATTAATCGCACTTGAGATCGTCTGGCAGATCTCCCTGCCTCATTTATATAAAATATGACATTGTCGTGGGAAGATCAATGTCAAGCAATCCAGATTTCAAATTAAATGTGCAAACTTAGCTCCATCGTATCTACGCAGTAACATGTCTTATATACAAAGGAGGTATTGAAGGGATACCTTACGGTTGTATGTGTTCTAGAGATTCTTGGTGAAATTTAGCGATTGCGATTACTTTGTTCAGGAGTATTGGAAATTGGCGATATCAAAACCTGCACAACTACATAAATTTTCGTGTCATTGTATACTAATATAATAAATGCAGTTCAATATCGCATTTCAAAAATTATTTACACGCGAACAAAATGTGTCCTATTAATTGCCCTTTATTATGATGCTAATATCACTAAGAAACTGAATGGATGCTGCCAAAAAAAAAGCTGGGATGTGAAAAACTGAATGAATGAGTCAATGCGGTGGGAGCTGAATCAGAGCTGTGATTTTGTGATCGTTTGATCTACCTATTTTAATTTTGAACTTTCATTCCTACCATTGACATTCAGAACAATTTTTTACTAAAACATTCATAAATATTACACGCAAAAAAGAACATAGCAACTGTTATTTCTTTCGCGACAGTACAATCTGCCGAAAGGTTCATTGGTCCTTGTCGCTTTACGAATAAGAGGCTGAGATGTATGGTTCTTGAACTGCATTGCTGCTCCACCATGAATACCATTAGATTGAAGGACCGCCCATTTGACAGCTAAACCGATTGATATTTTCCAACGAAACAACAGTCGAATGCTGATCGGGCCCCGCAACGCGGTCGAAGTCGTTATTTTGGAGGCTGGGAATTTAACTGCATCTTCAGTGCACTTTAAAGAGGTTTATCTTGGTGCGCGCCACCTAGTGGGCAGAGCACCTATCATCAAGCGCTGCTGTTCGTCCCACGGATCCACATCATTGTGATAGCAGTAGTGTCGACTGATTTAACTGCATCTTCAGTGTACTTTAAAGAGATTTATCTTAGTGCGCGCCACCTAGTGGGCAGCGCACCTATCATCAAGCGCTAATGTTCGTACCACGGATCCACATCATTGTGATAGCAGTAGTGTCGACTGATTCAACTGCATCTTCAGTGTACTTTGAAGAGGTTTTTCTTAGTGCGCGCCACCTAGTGGGCAGCGCACCTATCATCAAGCGCTGCTGTTCGTCCCACGGATCCACATCATTGTGATAGCAGTAGTGTCGACTGATTTAACTGCACCTTCAGTGTACTTTAAAGAGGTTTATCTTAGTGCGCGCCACCTAGTGGGCAGCGCACCTATCATCAAGCGCTGCTGTTCGTCCCACGGATCCACATCATTGTGATTACAGTAGTGTCGACTGTATGGAAAGAATTGGCGCAGTTGCTGACAACGTTTCCATCGAAGAACTCGCCCAATAAAACGGTAAAATGCGTCTGCGTTTTATACAATTATAGATCTATGTACACTGGTTAACAAGATTTCCCAAAAACATGCAGAAGAAGTGTGCCGTTGCTGTGTATTATATCAACAGTTTTTTGTGGTAAACTCGGGGTCTGAAACCAGCTTATTGAAAATAAAAAAAATCTGATATTTCTGAATGATTTCATCAGTTAACTTGAAAATACCCAGGGAAGTTGAATAGGTAACAATATTATTTGACAACGAACACAACATCTAAGGTTAAGATTATCTAGAGGAAACTCACAAACTCACATGCCAGTGTACTGTTTTAGCTTCCTATTTGATAGTAGAATGACTAAAATACGTGCGGATTATTGCCTTCGACCAAAATAATTAGCATTGCTAACGAGCAATTGATCACTTGAGAATTGCATCACAGACTCTCCAATTGTCGTCGTGTGTAATCCCCCGAAAACACTGCCTCACTTGCATGTTGCGACGACATGAACAGACCCTAACATGATATTGTCGCTGTCATGTCAAAGAAGCACAACATTTGCCGCTTTGTGTCTTAACAAGGAGTACCGACTGTAATTGATGACAATAAAGCGTTTCGTTTTGAGGATGATGAGTTTCAGAGGAAAATTGGTAAGGGTAAATACGAAAAAACATGAAAAATGGGGCACGAGAGACGGTAGAATGTTGTTCCATACAAGGTTAATTCATTTACTTAATAAAACATAATTAAATACCATATGCAACGATTTTGATTATGCCCTGTCCAGACATTCGACCAAAAAATATAACAAGGGATTATAATGGTCGAATATATCGAATATCTTCCACCAATCATTGCCAGGAGGTCGGCCGACCGATGTTCTACTCGTCGTGATCTTGGTATTTTCAATGCGTATACATCAGTACGACAAATAACGGAGCAAGTGTAGTTCCTGGGTACACTATGTAATAAACGTAAGTAAAATGTCATGAGGACAAATCTAAATTTCCACCACGTACCATCACCAGTCCGTATGCCATACATCACATGCATATACAACAGATACAGTACTAGTAGGATCACAAACCCTGACACTATCAACAGGTTGTTTGCAGTTCAAGGTTGTCTAGGTAACGCAGGATAATACGATCTCCAGATTATTCATTAGGTCGAGAGACTGCTTCGACTAAACCATCTCAAAGCCATTTGTTTTGAAACGAGAAGGCTGGAATTGGCAGCGATCCTCAACTTTTTTGATGAGAAATATGAAAATATTAAACACAACTAATGTCTTCATCTTTTCGGAGGAAGAAAGGAAACAGAGTCAGAATACGATTACTATTAGTTATTTTATCATAATACATCGAGTTGAGAACACAAGATAGCCGTTGCAGCTGCATGCGCCATCGTGCTACTGATTTCAAATTTATTTATATAACAAAATCGTTACAATGACGTAATTAGAAAAAAAAGGTTTTCCATATTAATGGAGTAAGTCAAGACGACATCTATCAGAACCTGTCATATCAATGAATGTTTAAGACTCTTATTGTGAAGGAATAGGGTAAACTGCCGGACTATTTTACCAGCCAACACACAACACATAAGCATAGACATTGAAACGCTCCTCCCACTTGTCTCCATAAACACTACTCACATTCATACCAAATCTTGTCTCTCAAGCGCAAGAAGTTCGACATGGAGCCGTTCACTCACTCAGGATCATGAGTGAGCTTGAGTATCAGTCTCCACAGCAGCACAGAGAAGACAAGCAAATAATTTTATAACAATGTGGTTGAGGCAGCGGGGGACACTATCGGGGGTATTAATGCAAACGAAGAAGCGCCATCTACAGTATACACAACATCATCCATGAATCTTATTTTTTCCCAGCAGTAAGGAACTCGTGCTTAGCTGGTCAGCTCTTTTGTAAACTATTTCTGAAAACAAG
>SDVV010001694.1:0-24903 GCA_016164225.1 Gammarus roeselii
ATAAAATGTACCGAAATCAATTATCAAGAAAAATATTATATCTAATAATTCTTTGTTTGAAATTTCCTAAATTTAGCTCGAATTATCTAGCATTTAAAATGTACAAATGTACTAGAACGCCTCTTGCCCCACGTTGAAAATGTGATAGGTATTAAGCTAATTGAAGTTGTACACAGGTACCTAAGCTATCAGGCACCTAAGCTATCACAAGTACCTAAGCTATCACGCTCACAGGTACCTAAGCTATCACGCTCATCAGGTGAAGGATGGGCAAACCGGAAATGCTCTAGTACCCCTCCATCCAGTATATTGTCTTCTAAATGTTAAAGTATACATTTACACGCTGCCAACCCGCTCCTAAAAAACTGCTACGCCATCTGCCCTGAAACAGTCATCATGATCCTCAAGCAAAAAAAAATAACCGAATGGTTCATCCACTCCAAGTTGGATTTTTCGTGCTTGAAAAAACAAAAGCAAAAGTCTACAGCTTCTTCTATGACACGCTGAAGTCACGCTACGGTGACAACGTTTCGCTCATCTACGCCGACACTGACTCGTTGCTGATCCAGTTCAAACGCGTGGCCGACATTGAAGCGGAAATGCGCCAAGCACCCCTGGCTGAATATATGAACTTCTCCAACTATCCCAAAATCACCCTTTCTTCGATGAATCCAAGAAAGGACAGCTTGGACTACTGAAAAGCGAAACAGCTGATGACGACCCGTGTGAAATCATCTGCTTACAACCCAAGTGTTACAGCATGTTGCTTGAGTCCGACGCAACAAATCGGCTGCTAAAAGTGTCAATTGCCAGACACAAGCCAAAATCAAACATGAACAATCCAGAGATATACATAACCAAAAAACTTACACACACTTTGAGACAATACACAACATTCGTGCGCGAGCATGCCAACACCAAACTGTACGCACTATCAAAAACTGCTTCAGTAAATTTGAGAATAAGCGCTACTATCTCGGCGCATGCACAACTCTTGCCTATGGCCACCCGGACATTCTCCAAAAAAATCCATTGAAAATAAACCTACCGTCACTAAAAAGAGGGAGCGATGTGCCTTGGCTAATGAAATCGACGAAGAAATGGATTTAACATGGAAGAGACGCAAGCCGGGTGAGATCGTCTTTGGCGTATGTAGTCGACTTAATGATGAAAGTACGTGTACCTCAACAAGGTTTATCTTCTAAATGTTCATAAAATGTAAATAATCCTTGTATGCTCTTATGTATATAAAAATATGAAAATTATAATAATAAACTTGTATAATTTTCCACCTAAATAGGCATTGAAAAATATGCATTGGAAAGAACTGTAACGGAACCCATAAAAAAAAACAATGTAAATGATTCTATGAAATTCAAATAAATATATATATATAAATAACCATGATTGATTGTCCACATGTAATATGTTTTTTCGAACATTCGTGAATGTTGTGCCAAAACCCTAAAATTGTTCACCTAAATGTGTATTTTATTCCATTATTATATATGTATAAATAAACCTTGTTTCATTGACTACAGAAAAAATCATCTGAAAATTTACGTGAGCGTATCTGCAACTGTTTGGTTCTTAACATTGGATCCTGACGAATCTATAGAAATATATACATCAAATGCGACAAAGCGAGTGGATTTAATCAATAGTTTCAATCTTACAATATAAAATATCATGTATAAACAATGGCTTCTATCCAAATGAGTCATTCAATAACAAACATAGTAATATATATCATGCCATCCTACCGTGCGAAATATTCCAAAACAAATCATATACAGCATCGAAAAGACCTAACAACGTACATCTATGTCTCTATGTACCATCAGTAACTCACTTGACCACAAAAGTAATTGTATTAACATATAACTATATTGCCCGAGATATACAGCGACTAAGTCAGACACACTAACAAATAACATACATCCTAATAAATACATCGGCCGACTCACAAAAAACTTGCGTTCTTGGTAACGCTATGTACCATCAGTAACTCACTTGATCACAAGAGTAATTGTCTTAACATGTAACTATATTGTCCGAGAAATACAGCGACTAGGTCAGACACACTAATAAATAACATACATCCTAACAAATACATCAGCTGACTCACAAAAAACTTGCGTTCTTGGTATCTCTATGTAGCATCAGTAACTAACTTGACCACAAAATCAATTTGTCTTAACATAAAACTACACTGTCCGAGAAATTCAGCGCCTGAGTCGGACACATTAACAAATAACATACTTCATAACAATTACATTCGATAATAGGTTTAAAGATCTAGTCATCCTATATCTAATTCCTTCACAAAGCATATTTGTAGCCCCTATCTCCAGGGCATATTCGCACCACCTTTCTCCAGGGCATATTCACACCACCTTTCTCCAGGGCATATTCTCAGCACCTATTTCCAGAGCATATTCGCTGCACCTATTTCCAGGTTATATTCGCAGCACCTATTTCCAGGGCATATTCGCAGTACTTTATACTACTGACAAGTGTTTGCAGGATAAGAGAATAAAACGATAATGATAAAGGGGGGGGGTGAGTTTTGACAAGGTCCTGGTTAAATTTTTCCTATTAGCTGTCAATCTTGTGAAAGCCGGTTGGATCCAGTTAAGTAAAATTTGATATAACTGAAGTATTCGATGATCTCAACAAGAAGCTGATACTAATGATGACAAATGGCGACAGAGGGCGGTAGATACAGATGGAGAAAGATAGAATTCGGACACTACCTTCCTCCAACCTTTATTGAGCGCCACGACACCGTATGTCGTAGCAGATGACAAATGAGATCGTGGGTGTAATTTTCACTCATGTGGCGCAGAGGTTATCTTGAATTGTCGTATTTGGCGGTGATGAGTACATATTTGGAACTTGATCTTTATGTTGTCTACATTACCATATTGCAACATATGAGGATGAGATCTGCCCTTCAACTTGGTTCAGAATTAATACACGAAGCAAATAAACCACAATTATAATCTGCAAACAAGTTAGTTGACTACCAATTGCACGTTCACGCATCACATTCTTTTCTATTTTTTGACCAAGTAATCCACATGTAAAGTAACACAACACTGCAAATTATATGAATTTGTTGAAGAAAGTTTGTAATTAAGACTTGTACTGTAAGCACATTAGGTTTCATAGCGTATTTCCACTCACTGCGAAGGCGATCAATAGCCCATTTTCCACTAGTCTTCATTTACAACAAGCCGGATAATGACAATCTTCTTTATTTCTTAGATCGGTTAAACAACTCTTTTCAAATAGGGTTCAAGACAATGAATATTAAACGACTTGCTGTACTACAGCCTTCGCGTACAGTGACGGACGTGCTGTCGGCGCCTTGCCCCCGAAAAGTTATGGTTTTCACTATTCGCGAGATATTTACGTTCTGAACAAAATGATTGCCAGGTGTCGCAGAGTTATATTGAAGTGAAAACTTGAGCGTTCAATGGAAATAGAGGGTGATCACATAGATTTGATTTGGTTTAGGTATGATTGTCAAAAACGTAACCTTCATTTATGCTGTTTAAATGATTGAGAATCGGCTATTCTCACGAAATATAATTGAAATTGTGATTGATTGGAGCGATTGCCCAGGGTATGCGGGTTTTAGATGCGAGTAAAATGTGGCGAATCCTTAAATTGATTGAATGGCTTCGATGTCTCTCGCGCTGATCAGGAATCGGTAGGCGTTATACAGAGCTAAAATATATATAATATGTTTTTAATAACAGTCGGTCATGATATAGGATAACACACAGTAAATTACTGGGAAAACTGCAATATTAGCGGAGAATATGCCATTTTTTTTAAAGTGATAGGAAGAAGAACGACAAAGGTACTCCCGTATGACAATAAACGCGAACGCTGTTAAATTGGTGGTAGGAGTGAATCGATGACCCAGTGGCTGCGTAAAATGTGATCATTTCATTTATACCTCGTTCATGTCCTCATTCATTATTGAGATGTAATTATTGTCATCGAAATTATAATTTAGGCAAAGACCATGAGAATCTTATTTCCATCTTAAATTTAGCATCATTTTCACATCTTTGTATTCATTAATTGGTTTGTATAATGACTTCCATACGTCGTTACCCCTTTGTGTTTAACAATTCGATTAAAAATGAGGATTGCAATGCAAATAACAATTGCAATGCGAATAAAAGATAAAATATTGATGACAAACAAAACTATAAAACAGTGTTTGCATTACCAATCATTAAAATAACTCAAATTGTTCAGCATTAGTTATTCGTCGTATTGCCATAGATTCATTTTAAATACCGTATGAAATCGTCGATTCATGAAGTCAATTTCCGTCGGTTATGCTTGAATCATTGATTATCATATTTGCTTTAAGGTCGGTTATCGTCGATCCGCCTGTTATCGTCGGATACTCGACGATATTCGACAATAAACTTTTATCGTCGGCCGAACGACGGTAAAAACTGAAAACCGACGGTTAGCACGCGATCGCCTGATGATAAAGTCTGACTGGGGGTGTAGTTGTCCCAACTGGGCTCTTCGGGACAGAGACTTGGGGGTAAGAGCAGAAGAGAGAAGAAGGTTAAACGTCTTCGAGATGAAATGTTTGATAGCTATGCTTGTGTAACGCTGGGAGACAGAATCGATAACGACGTGGTGCAAGTAAGAACGGGGATGAGGTTAGAGGACAGTTAATTCGCGTGTTTTGAGAGGGTTTGGGCACATGGTGAGGATGGATGAAAGGAAACTGGGGGAAAGGGAGTTGAAAACAGAGGCGAGTGGACGTAGACCTAGAGAAGGACCGAGGTTTTGGTGGATAGATGGTGTGAAGCAGGCGTTAGGAAGTGGAGACTTGAGTGTGGTATTAGTGAGAAAGCGTGCAATGAGTATGCGTGAGTGGAGAATGATTGAAAATGGATGATTTGGGACTCTGCTCCGATGTGCTTTCCAGCCTTTGGCAGCTCGTTGAGACGGGATGTACGTGGGCGGGGAAGGGCCCGGTCATCATGACGCGACAGGGGTAAACCAGTCACACTGTCGTGCCCTGCTGCCGACACTGACCTTGAACCGCACTCACGACCCAGAGGGTATGTTGCGGGATCTCCTGGCCTTACCCTTCAGCGCTAAAGAGCTAAGTTGTGTAAGTGTGAGTGTATGAGAGCAGTGTTAGGTGTGCCTAGCCATCGGCCACCCCCGTTTCTGGGAGATTCGGCCTGGTGTATGTATCTGTATACAAGGAATACATTGAAAGCGAACCTTAAATTTTGCATAAACAAATTTCGAGAGCCCACAGAGCCATATGTAACCAAATATTACTTTGCAATTACATCCCCTGCTTTGTTAGTAGGGTTGTGTTTAGATGGGTTAACTCCTTGTAATGCCAGCCATTTAGTGGGCAGGTGGTTTCACATTCTTGATTCATTGCCAATGGGGAACTATTCGCTTGCGTCGGAGTTTGACGTGCAATAGGGGTGTTCCGTTTGCGTCAAAATTTATCGCTGCGCTTGATTTTCTGAAGCTGGAATGGCATCATAACATTGGAAGACCTGAGGACTGGAGTACGTTCCTGATAGTTGGAATCACATATTGAAATGCGCAATATTTGATTCCGCTCTGCTGAGTCTTTTATCCGATGCACATTAAAGTAATACATGTCGAATTGAAAATATGATTATTATCTTGAACATCACATCAAAAGATGAGCTAAATCAAATTAATTATATAATTACCTTATCGAAACTAAGATGTCTTCGGTATAATATTATTTATTTTATTCAATTACATTATTACTTCAACGACAATAACACATTCTGCACATTAGTGCAAGTTTGTTCGATAACTCTGGGTTACCACAAAAGTTGAGCCGCGACGCAGGCCTCGCGGGTGCTGGCGCGAACTCAAGTCGTTCACGGCTGGCGACACTAAGCAGCAAACTTTAGCCGCAAAATCTGTTTTGATTTCACAAACCACAAACAATATTTGTTGGCCGTTAGGAAAGTTTGGTCAAACTTTCGGAGCTGCCGTCACCTAAATATAAGGTAAAAGAGGCTGTTGTGGGGAAAGAATGTCAGTAAGATATATTAATTCAAATTCTGTAAGTAGCAGAACATACATGCGGATATAAGCGTAGGTTTTTGTGTGCGTATGTCTTTGCGTTGATTGTAACTGTAGGCAATTAGCGCTAGTTATCGATGTACCTTTCCTTCGGATTTTTCTTGAGGAAGCCACCGGAAGAAGAAATGAAAGAAGTTAGGGTAGAGTTCAATTTATACAATTGGGGAGTGAGACGAAAAAATGTCATATGGGAACATATTAAGATGTCCACAACAATTATATGAACAATAATAAGGCCTTGTGGGAAAGGACGTGCAGCGAGAAAATATTTCAGACTGATTATGAGAAATAGACATTCAGTGTAAACATTTGATGTCTGTTAGCTTCAGCGTAGACACTGGCTGAAGGTAAATGTAGTTCTGCTGATAGATTTGACTAAATAGCTTCTTGTGCAGATGATAGATGTAAAAAAGGATTCAGCAGGAATATCTGCCTTGAGTACATTTTCGCAAATCTGCAGTTTATTTGTTTTCACCATGTGTATATGTATGGCGTAAGTATATTCTACAGAGGAGGAACTACAATTTGTAGACTTCAATGTTGATATTTAGTCCGATATTGTTACGATATTAACTGAACCCTTCACGCACGGCCTTACTGTCATCAAAACTAACAGACGGAGAATCCCTAGCCAGTCGCCGCCATGCCTGCGTAGGCCTTCGCGGTCTCTTCACAGTCATGATTTTTACGATCTCGAATGTTGATAAAATTTGTCGGTACATGTGAAATAATGATTTGGACATGATCAAGCCTGTCGAAACCACGTTCGATAGCAGCGGCATGGTCAAAGCATACAAACTTACACCGGTAGATGGCGCTAATGGGACATCATGGAATAAAAAATGCTATTGAAGAGCACCATTACAATCTTTGGATGTATGAATTTATCACTCAAGTTTAACCTATACAGATGTTGCTATAGACCTCTATAGGTTTATTCCAAGAGTTCGTGGACAATTTGGTTAACGTGCAATCAATAATTTATTTATAATTCTTGAAAAATATTTTCTTGACATCGACTCGGAAGGTTGGTCTTACTTCAATGTTTGTCAAGATGCTAGTTAAGTATAGATTTAAAGGCCTCGTTAGAAATTTGCGACTCATTGAAAAATCTCTGGCTCGTACATTTTTTTGTAATTATGATGCATTCCTAATAAATGAAGAATCAGTGGCATATGTACGTGTTAATACATTCGTGTTTTCGTTCTATAATTCTGCTACAAACTAATAATTTTTACATTTACGGATTATAGCTCTGAAACTGAATATTTGTGAAAATGCGCGATTAGTAAAAGTGATTATATATTGAACACTTTCATGTTACTGCCGCTAGCAATGCTACATTATTCGTTATTAATACATAAAAAAATCTTAAAATTATAGTCTACGACCGACGAGAAGTGAGGTGTACCTTAATATTATTACTATTTATTTCTGTATTATCTGCAGCTTTCATTTCAATTCCTGAATTGCATAACAGTTGTTTGTTTGACAGAGCAAATTGGAGAACATGCAATAGTGATCTTGCTTCTATATCAGAACTTATTGTATGGGCATATATCGGAATGATTCGTGATAAAAGGAAGCTTCTAACGTGTAAATCTATTCAAAATAGCTTTCAAGGAGGCTGTATTGATAATATGATTCAATTTTCTCCCATAAATCAGTTGCCGAAAAAAAATTATAGATTAGTTTGGACGAATTGCCCGATATTCTGAAACGCTCAATCGTATGATCTGGCCGATCACCCTCCCATAGACCATGATCGAAAAATAAATTTACTACCATGTTTTGAATGCTATGATAAAGTATTACAGATCCAGAATACATTTTGAAGTTTTCGATTCTGCTGACATCAGGAATACACTCGAGTAAACCAACACTAACAGCAGCTGACAAATTATTTGGCTTAAGCTTGAGAGAATCATCCACTCTGCCCCCCTCCATGCTTGAACCGTTTCTAAAGGAAATGGTTCAAGCATGACAGAAAAAACACCCATGCACCGGATATTTATGTTCGGCTATAAAATTAAAAGAAGCACGATACCGTTCATGCTCGATCCCGTTACACGTTGTGATGAACTCTACAAAGTTATTCAGACTGATTTGATGGTCGTGATTTATAATTGTTCCGTTTCTGTTCATTTCTGAATAGGTTTTGGACGAAAAAATATTGCCATGCTGTCAATACTTGATAAACGATTTTTAATTATTCTATTTATTCTAATTGCTCGAGAAAGCTGCATTGACAATTTTTAGTTCTCCCGCCCTATTGGTCTCCAGAGCTGTCCCATCGCCCCTTATCAATACTGCTAAACAGCACCCATTTATCGGACCGATCAATGGTCTAGTGCCCCAGTGTTGTCGTCAAAAGTGTCCTCCATTACCTCGCTATTGATGCCACTAAAGGCAAGTGAAGAGGTCATCAAATTTCTTCAGAGCCTCCCTTTTATCTAGTCGGGAGGGAGAACAGCAACAAAAATAATAAAAATACAGCCTTGCTTGATACTTGATATCTTGAAAAACTGGCAGACCCGCCAGGAAAATACCTTATAAAATTATGTTAGCTGGCTAGAGAACTAACTTGCTGGCTGGCTGGCGAAGAAGTTACCTTCTGAAGGAATGTTGAGCAGCAGGCCGAACCGATTGGTGGTAATATAGAATAAAAAGTTGTAGCGGCTGGCTGGAGGACTGACAGAGAAGCACTATCTGGTTAAAAGCTCATTGACATTGAATAGCGACAAGACTTGGCTGGCTGGAAGATTCACTGAACCAAATCCTGGCCATGGATGGAATGGCGGCCTTGTGAGGTCGGATCCCTAACCTAGCCATGTATGAGTTTATCCTACTGCCTCACGGAGATTATAAATACCAGATGCTGACAACAACGAGTGTAAAGCTGATCATATTATGATGAGCGAATATGCGAGAACTTGCCTGAATACTGGTACAGTGTCACACAAAAAATATTTGAATACTTTTTCCTGGATTCGTATGAGGCATTAATACCGTATCGATTGAACAGCCTTTAAATTAGGCTTACGTAACAGGGCAACACTCTTCATGGGTCGCACAACTCATGTATATTAAACTCAAATATAGTGTTATAACATGTGGGAATCCAGGTCCTGGACTTAATTGAATCAAAACTGTCTAGAGTTGAAACATGGACAAACTTCCTTATGGATCGTAAGTAATTTTAACGAAACGTTTTTGTCAACTCATATAGGATTATTTAAATATACTACAATAACTTTCATGAGAACTATATTCACACAACTAAATGAATTCATGACGAATTACAACCTAAAATGTAAAGCGATGGCCATACAGTAGTGAAATCAAAACTTGTTAAGTGTTGTAGGGAATAGACCCCACATGCCTCGCTAGAAGAAGTTAATTTACATGTTTTTGGACCAACAAATCTAGCAGTGCGGTTGAGGGTTTGGAGTATTGGAATGTTGGTTGGGTGGCCTCTTGGCCCCTTCTCCCCTCTCCTCATCGACCGGCCAGTGAAAAATTCCACCCATCTGCTACCCTAGTTGTGTTCTCTGTCGTTATAGAGCATACAAATAAAGATATTCCCGGTAACTTGGGAGTGCATAGTTCTAAGGTTATCATAGCATGTAAATACCCAACATGGCTTGTTCGGTAATATGGTTTTATTATGGTAAACATGCTTAAGGGGATAGTTTGTTTTTTGGATGAAGTAAGCCGTTCTCTCTGGTTGGATGTCTTGATGTAGAAGTGTGTGTGTGCTTGTCGCTAGGGCTGCACGGGTTCGGAGTGCGGTTGACCGCTCTCGTGAAACGAGGTGGGACCCAGTCAGTGCGTATCGAAAACTCTAAGCGCGTGGTTGTGTGTGCATCGAAGTGCCTTAGGCTTGTGTTGAACAAAAAATAGTGCTCCAGGATGTTCCACCGGAATAACGGACACCAAAATCCGAAGAATGATCTACAAACGTAACTATACCTACGATTAGATGTTCATAGCAATAAATAGCTATGTCAGTATACTAACATACCCACCGTAAGTAGCGACGAAGCCTTAGTTATTTATAGTGTGCAGTTGTAGCACAGTCATGACCGTGTAGTGACGAGATAAATTATTCCGCATCGATTATAACTACATCAAGTAAGTCCTATATAAAATTATGGTATGTTTAGTGGCTTACAAAAATGTAAATAACGTGTTAAATTGTATGGGAGAGAGAATATCCCCCACAATTGGTCCTCCCTAGAACCGAATGGGCTACCAACCGTCGTTGTTTGAAAAGGCAAACGGCATAGTGTCATGGCGGCGGCGCCGTCATCTTTGAAAATGCTCAGTCTCCAATATAAAAATGTAAAATAAAGTGATTAAACAGTGTGAATAAATTTGCCCAGTGTGAATATACAGCTACAGGCAGTGATGAAAAATTTATTGATGTTTTCATATAAATATTTCCTAGAAATTCAGGAAATAACTGTTGATGTTGTCATATTTACACATAGAAAGACTTAGTTGCAGGAATTGTTGTTATTCTATGGTTAAACTAAATTGCTGTCGTGTATTTTCAAGGATGTTCTGTTGTTAGCAAATAATAACAAATATCTGTAAAAAACTATTTTTTGAATGGGTAGATTGCATTGCAAGAAAATTCTCTTATAGGAAACTTGGTAAATAAAATAGCTTGGCTACGCACAGTTCAGAGAAAATGGTAAGATAATCATGGACTGGCACAGGTTTAATACTGATATATGAAAATAGATGTTGATGTTGACATTTTAATTTTTCAGTGTTATCCTTTGTTGAACATGTATTGAATTAGCATTGATTATCACTGGGAGTTATCTTGTCAATGAATTGACAATTTCCAATTATCAAACTCAGTAGAAGGTTGAAGGCTGATAAAGGCCGTCTCACATGGTCACAACAGTGTTGTAAATGTTGCCGGATAATTTTTGAATCTTGATTTGTTTCAAAACTTGGAGAAGTAATAAACTTTCAAGGGAAAGGTATTTCAAACAATTTATTGAGACAGGAATTGAATTGACTGATGATTGGAAAAATAAATGATGATGTTTGATACTTAAGTTTCAATTTTATTCTGTGATGACCATTATTGTGTGCGACACACGTTATCATTGAAGATTACCTTGTCAAATGGATTGACAGTTTTTTCAATTATCAAGGATGGTAAACGGTGAATGGCCACTGCCATAAATATTGCTAGAACTGATAGCAAGGTGTCAGGTTGAAATTTGTCTCTCATGATTGTTTTTGTGCTTATGAAAAGTAGTCAGCTTTTCTCTCAATAAGTTCCGGAAACATTTAGGGAAGACACAATTTTCACCGACAAAGGATTTAAATTAGGTAGACCTATGTTGTGTCTACATGCTATCAATGGTATGATCAATGGTGCCGTGGAAATTTGTCGTTTCTTGATTTGTTTCCGTGCCTAGTGAAGTAAGGTGCTTCTCTTGAAAGGCTACGGAAACATTTTGGAGAAGTTGGAATTTTCAATCGAGAAGTGTTCAAGTAGACTTTATTGTCTACTCCGATAGTTCGGATAGTAGTTAGAAATTTATTCTCTAAAGGATAAATTGTGAAAGGTTTTAAGATGCCGCCAACCATGGATGGTCTCACTTGCAGTAAGGGGGCAAATAAGGGCTTTATCACCTCACAAGATCCAAAGTTGAAACCGTGTTGAGATGCAGAGCCCTTCAGTGCCTCAGACAATTTAGAAGCTCTTGCTACGAATGTGAGGCTAGCCGAAGGGCACATCCTGAAAGTGGTGGATCCGCAAGAGCAGATCCAAGAGATGCAGCTAAACGATGAAACAGTCAGCAAAGCTGCATTCTGCAATAATGCAGCAGACCATGGTAAGGAGTTAGATGAAATTATATTGCTCTTCATAAAGTGCAACCACTTGATGGATGAGACACGAGTTGGTACACCTAGCAACGCCACTCCATCTGTTTGTGAAAAAAGGAGGGCTGCATGAGTGAAGTTACCAACTCTAGAGATAATGGAGCTCTCCGGGGACATACTCTCCTTCAATAGTTTTGACAGTTGTTCAAAGTTATTAATCGGAGTCCAGATTTGGAACCCTCTGAAAATTTCCATTATCTAAGTAGCTAGTTGAAGGGTCCTGACCAAAGTGTGCTGCTGGGTTTCACACCAACAAATGAAGCATACCCCCAAGCAGTAGCACTTCTCAAGAAACAGTTTGGAGATGAGTCAGACATTTAAAGAGCTCATCACTATGCCCTGGATGACATTCGAGCAAGTTTGGGATCCTTGGCATCCCTGCAGGAATTTAAACAAAAGTTGGAAGCTCAACTGTGTCATTTGGAGACTGCACCAAGTGTAGAAATTACAGTTTTATCTTAGTCAACCTGCTCAAGAGGAAACTACCTCCCACCATACTGGAAGATTGCAACAGTCACAGAGAAAACTCAGAGGCATGGAACATTGAAAATTTCCGTGTAGCACTGCGAGAAGTCATAGTTAGAATGAAAGAAAGTGACAAAATCCTGGGAAGCAGAGGCCAACTGCTGGCACTCGGAGATCAAAACAGAATTGAAGTCATTCCAGAGGAAGTCAGGAGGAAAACTTTGAACCCCAGACCAATGTTGGGTCATTTCTGGTAGAAACTTCTGGGTGTGGTCTATGTTCAGCAGATCCCTCTGTGTATAGATGCACAAAATATAAGTCCTTTGAGGCAAGGAAAGCTCGAGTGTTTGTGCTGTGCCTTTGCTACAAATGTTTTAAGGTGGGCCACAGAGCAACGGATTGCTCTGAAAATGACCCATTCTGTAAGATATGTAAGAAGACTTATTACCATGGTGCTTTATGTAACAAAAGAGGTAAGTATCCACGGTCAGATGATGACAGGTCTCCAGTTAATCAGACAGGTGTGGTTGTTGTGGCTACTGGTCCTGCATCAAATGGTCCTGTTAGTGTAGCTTCTGTAAACGAACTAGCAGCAGGATGTGGGAAGGCTACTGCCCTACCCCCAGCAATGGTAAGCTTGAGAACCAAAGATGGTACACAGCTTTGCTAGCTTTGTTCAGTCAGGGCGCGCAGAGATCCGTCATCAGAAGATGAATACTGCACAATGAAGACACATCATGTCGCCATACCACCCTGGCAATCGATGGTTTCAATAGTAAAGGTACTGTAACAAAATATGACATTACCACTGCCACCAATGATGTTTCAGCGCATGAGAACATCTTCCTAGATGTGATAGTGGTTGACACTCTTGCTGTAAGACTTCACATGAATGAAGTAAATGAGTTTGCTCAAAGGTTAACAGCCAAAGGACGTAACCTGGCTGATTGTTTTGAAAATACCGTCCACTATCCTGTAGACATGCTCGTGGGAACCGACTATTATTATAGCTTTACCCTTTCAGAGGAACAGGATGAAGGAGTTACAGTAATATCATCAGAGCTCAGAGACATGTTGCCTGGACCCATAACAAACAGAGAGTTGACATCTCTTCAGGTAAGCGTAATCACTGCACGCAAGGTTGCAGTCAATAAGGAACCTGAAAGAGATGCTGACCTGTTGTGGAGATTAGACACAATCGTAATAACCCATGAGGAAGCTCACCCAGATGATAAGGCAGCTCTATAGCAGTTCAACAATAGTATCAAGTCTTCTCATGGTATGTATGTAGCCAAATTGCCACGGAAAGCAGCTCATCCAACGCTGCCAATCAATTATCGTTTGGCACAAGAGAGGCAGGTAAGCAATATCAAGCGTTTGAGGTCAATACCTGAACACTTGAAGCCCTATGATGGTGTAATGTGGGAGCAGTTGCAGAGAGGCTTCAACGAAAAGGTAAGTATAATGAAACCGATGGATGTTTGTCAATAACTTCCACACCATTCAGTAATGAAAGATTTTACGACAACACGCCTGAGTGTGGTATTTGATTGTTCGGCTAAGTCGCACATTGATGCATTAGGTCTAAATGATTGTTTGTATTCAGGACAGTAATATATATAGTGGCGAGAATGGCATTCTAGAGTCACTTTTGGGCGGGGCGGGGTAGGGTACAATGCTCGAAACTTTGTCTCAAGCGGGCGTACGGCGGTCGGCGTGAAGGCGTGGCGGCGCTAAAGAAGCAGGCAGACGGAAAGCTTATACATGTTAATAGGTTATATATTTACATAAGGGTATTAGCAATTTCAATGCTTGGGGTGGGTTGTGGGGGGGGGGGGGGGTTGCAACTTCGTTGCTTTCATATTGCATACATGCATTTTCAATGCTGTGTCCTCTGAATGCTTTTTGGGGGGGTATTGACAAACATACATTTATCAGAATTTTATTAATAATAACTTATGTGTAGTATTATATATTAAAAAGCCCCACTTTCCGGACACCTTCATGATGAATTTTCAGCCTCGATATTATTTTCTACGTTGCTCGTTGTTGATCAATTTTACATGTGGCATAGATTCAATTAGTTTATTGTTATTTTTTATCCGACTGTTTTAATCAGTACCCTTGCGTTGAGCTTAACTTACTTCTGCCGTAACTCCTCCATTCGTTTTCTTTGTGACCTATCCGATGAAAGAAAATAGATACAAAATTCACGGATGACTGAATCATTCCTAGAGAAGAACCACTTAGGAGTATATATGACTCATTCGATGCTTGATCGGTGGATTCGTAGCAGTGGGGGTTGGGATATTTTGTCGTTTTTTTTCATTTATCACTATATATTCTTTTATAGGATTAGTGTGGTAGGCATGTTTTATAACTCAATTTGCAGCCTTAGTGTGCGATCCACTCTGTACGATACCAACCTGATATTGAATTTTAGGCAATGTTTTGCATCTTCCGGATTTCAGGCATAATTTGTAGGTTATTGCAACTTTTTGGTATTTAATATGTATATATAACATTCTGTTACGATTTAGCCGTGGTTACTTTAGTTAAAGAAGAATTAATTCAACCCTGTTTTGGATTGAGTTGAGGCTAATTTCATCAGATTTTGTATGTACTATACCGTATTTACGTAGAAGTATTCCACATCATTTACTATAGGTTTCAGTTATGTTCCTCGTATATCTTGATATATTATACACATTAGTTGTTGTTTGGTTACATGCTAGTTCATTCTCGTTCATCACGTTTTTAATGTATGTTTTAGGTATGCTAGAGAATTAACCTTCTTGCTTTGTTATAACTAGTAAGTTTTAGTATAGATCTTTCAGTTTTGTAGGTTCTCTGTTGAATATCCATCTTCGATGCAGGGTTTTGGGTATTCAATACAATATCGGAATATATTATGTTTGTATCTGCAATATAGAACATTATCTCAGGTCTAATTTAGTCACTCGTTGTTCATTTTTGGTGTTTTATATATCTTCTTTCATCCTGATAAAATATTTGACGTGGTTATTAGAGATATAGAACAGTCGATTTGTTACAAACTTTGTCTTGCTGTTTGGGTATTGTATGTTTATTGTAGGACCATTCATCAATATTTAGGAGGAGTTTGAGAGTCCCCTAGGCAAAAGCTCGTTGCGTTTTTGTTCATTTCTGATTTACTACGGTGGATACCCTAGTGTATTACACTTTTTAATGTGAATTATAGCAGAGTAGAGCATCTTATTCAGCTATTTTTTGTAGTTTGTATTGTTGTTACAGGTTTTTTCCGCGATAATCATAGTAATGTGATATTAAGAGGTGTAAGTCCGTACTGCATCATTGTGGAATTTCGTGATTGATCCCTAGCAAATGTCTAGTTTAACGTTTAGAAAACGATTTACTGGCTGGAGGGGTCCTGGTGTAGAGGTGGTTTACACTCTTTGGCGTTCATTTGGACTTCGTCCATGTTCAACGTGAATTATGTATGGCCTTGTGGACGTCAGTCTTATCTTCCGTGTATTTGTTGGTGAGCTTATCCGCCAAGCTGCTCATCGTTGTAGTGATTTTCTTAAGTCATCAGTGAACAGAAGCCTAGCTTTTTATGGAAACACTCGTTGAGACTCATGTCAGGCCCATTCTTGACCACTGTACCTGTGTCTAGATTCTTGGTTATGTCCATGATGTGACTTTGCTCGAGGCTGTTCAGAGACGATTGGTTAAACAGATGCATGGTACGTCTGTGGTATCGTATCGTGACTGGATGTTTCCTCTGAAATTTGTTATAAATCAGTGCTTGATTGCTGAGAAGTGACCTAGTAAAGCATTCTAGAGTTCGTTGCTATGACACAGTGGGTTTGGATTTGTTCTACTAGAGGCATAGCATCAGTTACGTCTAGGAATTTTGTTATAGATTTGAACAGGTATCGTATTAAAAATAACATTATTCACATGAATTCGGTGTTAAATGTCAGTTATTTTCGGTAGGGCTGATATTTAAATATATGGTTTTTCATGAACCAGATCACGTGGGATATTGGAGTAGGATTTATCATCTGGGTGCGGCAGGATACACCGTATATAATAGTAAATCGTAGGTGCTTAGGTTAGAGTAGAGAATCTTATTTAGCTATTTTATAGTTCTTGTAATACATTTTTCGTCTGATTTCATGGAACTTTGGGTATAAAATACGCTTATTTGGATGTAATGCTTCAAAAATTTGCTGTGTTTCCCCTCTCGACATTGAATTTGGGTCCGGTTCCATGTTGTCTTGGAAAACTAATCTACCGGATTTGTGTTGAGTGTTAGTGTTAAAATTATTCAATAATTGAGTGTACATCTCAACTACGTTACCCAATCGCAGGTCTTTATTTGATGCTTATTCCTGCAAGTCGTTCTATTATAAATGTTTGTAAGACGTTTGCAGTTTAGAAACTTAGAAGTTATTGATTAATTCAGGCTTCGTCACGAGATTGCGTTCTAATTCAGATTACTGTCTTATTTGAGCATTCACCAGATCCACTGTACCATTTTTCACTATAGGTCTGTATTGTAGAGGGGCACTAAACATAACCCATCCTAACCTAATATTACCAAGAATTGTATTTATTTTTCCCCGTTTTCATACTTATGGTAGGTATTTTCTTCATTGATTTAAGCTTTATTCATATCAAATCTATCCACTCGACTCCGTAGTTTTTTACCAATTTTTAGCAGATTGTCTGCCTACATATATCTATTATTTTCAATTTACTTGTTACAAGTCCAGTAATACCGATTAGTTTCAAGTATTGTTATGTCATCGCTCGTTAGTAGACTGTAGAGTTCAAACGTTTATGTAAGCTTCCCTCTTACGTCAGTGAGGGTTACGGGTGTTGAAGCGTTAGCAAGTTTTATGTATGGTTTTACTGTTAGAATAAGATTTTTTATAGTGTTGGATGTGTTACTTCTACAATTTTTTCGTCTAATATAACGAATATTGAATAAATCCACTCCAACAATTTTTTCATACAGATCTGTGATATAAGTTCCGCAGTCAACATGATCTAGTCTATAAACCATATCTAAGGTACATAACTAGCTAAATATGTATCAATGTAAGACAACACAGATCAAATATCAATGAATGCAAAAGGGTTACCATACAATGACAAATACATTTAATACCTAGGCAGCTTAACCTATTCTATCCTATAGTTATGTATTTTTAATCAAGTTTGATGGTTATGTATGATATTGATATGTATGAAACTCCACTTGTCGCTGTATATTTATCATATCAAAAGCAGTTGAATAAATTTTCCCCAATTTGATCCAGCAAAAATCTTTCTGCAGGTGTTTAGATTCCAGAATTTTATCGATATCTCTGTTACATGTTCGGATGAGACTCAGCAGGTAGGATACAAGAGAACTGATGCACTTTAATTTGTTACATTTTTAATGTGGATCAGTTATACGCGATGTTAGGTTCAAAGATCTAGTCATTCTAACCAACTTAACCAATGATTATATTTTTTCATTCATGTTTGATGGATATGTATGATATTTAGTCATTATTTTGTGCGATGTACATATCAAATCCTTTCCACACGGCTCTATTTTACGTAGTTTTTCTTCTAATGTCACACACCAGGTACACACATACACGCTTTGTACGCATATGTAGGACCGGGCACGGAATGATGACATCGTAGACAGGGATAGTTACCGATACAATGTAGACACACACACACACATACACACATTTTGAATGCATATAAAGGATCGGTTAACATCTGAGGTACTTTACCTCTGATATATGTTTTTTCCATTAGAACAAAATCCTATGTTATTGTTACAAATTTTTTAATGTGGACCAGCTTCACGTCATGTTAGGTGAAATGAACTAATTATTTTTACTTATTCTAACCAGGAATTATACAGTATCGATCGAGTTTTCGTGCATACATATGATACCTTTTTGTTACCGATTTGTGATACATTCATTTTCATCCTCTCCACTTGGCTCTACATTTTTGATCTAGCCTATGCAGTTTTGATACACACTTCCAATTTTGATGTAGCAAATTTCATCCAGTTCCACATGCAAATTACATAGTTTATTCTGATCGTTATATCTTTTTTCATATGATTCTTGATTTTACATGTTATTCACACTCATCACAACCTAGCCTAACCTAACTTTATGAATGGCTTTCAGTCATTGCTATATACATTTGAAGCCCTCCAAACGACTCTAAATATCACTTTAACATACATGTTATTTATTTTGTTGTCACTCTCATCCCATATAAGTTAGCAGAGAAGACCCCTTTTCAAACTTAGATGGTTTGAATGTTACGAGTAATTCATATTATTTTCGATTTTGACACAATTCTACGTCACTTTAACATGTTATTCACAACCATCATAACCTATTCTGACCTTACGTACGGTATTCAGTAATTGATATATACATATGAACCAGTCCAAACAACTCTAAATATCACTCTAACATACATGTTATTTATTTCGTTATCACTCTCGACCCGTATTAGTTGCCAGAGAGCCCCCCTTTTCAAACTTGGATTGATTGAACGCTACAAGTATTTCAAATTTGTATTCAGTTTCATTCAAACGGACACACAGTCTCACACCATGTTTTCCATAATTTACTTCAATATCTCCACTTAACTCTACAACCTTTGACAACTTGCAGCTCTGATTTTTCATTTCTCTTTCCTTTAACTTTCATATTCTTAACGATGACTTCGCATCAAGATCTGATCGGACTCTGATTTATATCATACCAATCTGTAACACATCTTGATCATTTACCTCGAGATAGGTTTCCTGGCATCATTTCACGCCATGAAACATATTTTTCTACTGATTTTGAAGATTCGATGTTACCTCCGTCTGTCACGATATTCCTTCGAGTTTAGGATAATATAAACATTTCATTGAGGACATACATAGTTTTTATTAGTATTTATTGGCATTATTTACGAACCTTGCTGGCATCGTCAATAACATCTACCTGGTTTTTGATTTTTAAACAGCATTGTTCATCATCCAACCGTACTTATCATCACTATATTTCAGTATACTCTCAAAATCCATCTTACACTCCATCATATCTTTGATGCGGATACCGAAAGCTGTTCCGTTCCCGTGTGTCAACAAATGTATTATATCCTCTTCTTGAATCTTAATTATTCGAATCTTCTCCAATTCAAAGTCATTCTGAGCTTCATCATTGAGAAATTTCCATACGATCCAGTTTTTCTTTTGTTCATAGGTATAATTTGTTGTCCACTACCTCAGTTTTATTACAATCATGATGAAGGTTTTCCACTTGATTCATTTCAATTTCGAGATTTGCTTTTCTCATCCCCCCGCCCCCTAAACTTACTTACATACGAATGTAACGCGTCCACATTAGTTACCCAAAGCAGACTTCCTTTTTCCTGCATCCATATATGAATTATATCTCCCACTCTTTTGATTCTTGTTTGTCCATTCTGAGATAACTGATTTTTTCAACACTAGTCAATATTTGTTCGATCCGACTCATATCATCTACGGAGATTTCTTCTTCCAGCACTTGTAAACAAAACTTTGAGATAAGAATGCTCATTTTTGTTTATTCTATGACGAAACGTGGGGCTCCGCTTGATCTCAATGTATCACTGACTCCATTCTCGGTAGCCAGCTAGCTAATATAAGTTGATTATATGTGTTTTTTCGCAAAACATTTGGCCTAACATTACTCGCACAGGTCATCAACTGTGTATGTGTATAGGGCTGTGTACGTATGTGAATGTGTATATTCAAGCGTATGTACGTGTTACATGAGTTAAAAATATATAACAGAAATATAATATTCAAAATTTCAATAACATTTCAAATTTTCGAGGGATGACACTCAACTTGAAAAGCCAAGATCACTTCAATATACCGACTTGGCTCTGTTATCCCTCGAAAATTTGTAATTTTATGGAAATTTCGAATATTAAATTTGTGTTATATATTTTTAACTCATGAAACACGTACATATGCTTGAATATACACATTCACATACGTACACAGCCCTATACACATACACAGTTGATGACATAGGCGAGTAATGTTAGGCCAAATGTTTTGCGAAAAAACACATGTAATCAACTTATAATAGCTAGCTGGCTACCAAAAATGGAGTCAGTGATACGTGGAGATCAAGCAGAGCCACACGTTTTGTCATAGAATAAACAGAAAATGAACATTCATAGCTCAAAATTTTGTTTACAAGTGCTGGACGAAGAAATCTTCGGAGATGATATGAGTCGGATCGAATAGATACTGACTAGTGTTGAAAATAACAGTTATCTCAGAATGATCGAACAAGAATCAAAAGAGTGGGAGATTTCATTCATACACGGATGCCGGAAAAAGGAAGTCTTCTTTGGGTAACTAATGTGGACGCGTTACATTCGTATGTAAGTAAGTTTAGGGGGGGAGATATGAAAAGCAAATCTCGAAATTGATATGTTCCAAGAGGAAAATCTTCATCATGATTGTAATAAAGCTGAGGTATTGGACAACAAATTATACATATGAACAAAAGGAAAACTGGATTGTATGCAAATTTCTCAATGATGAAGTTCAGAATGACTTTGAATTAGAGAAGATTCGAATAATTAAGGTTCAAGAAGAGGATGTAATACATTTGTTGACACACGGGAACGGAACAGCCTTCGGTATCTGCATCAAAGATATGATGGAGCATAAGATGGATTTTGAGAGTTCACTGAAAAATAATGATGATAAGTACGGTTGGATGACGAAAAATGCTGTTTAAATATCAAAAACCAGGTAGATGTTATTGATGATGCTAGCAAGGTCTGTAAATAATACCAGTAAATACTAATATAAACTATGTATGTCCTCAATGAAATGTTTATATTATCCTTAACTCGAAGGTTAGGTAATTGATTGCGAATATCGTGACAGACGGAGGTAACATCGAATCTTCGAAATCAGTTGAAAAATATGTTTCAAGGCGTGAAATGATGCCAGAAAACCTATCTCGAGGTAAATGATCTAGATGTGTTACAGATTAATATGAAATAAATCAGAGTCCGATTAGATTTTGAAACGAAGTAATCGTTATGAATATGAAAATAATACGAAAGAGAAATGAAAAATCAGAGCTGCAAGTTCTCAAAGATTGTAGGTTTAAGTAAAGTTATTGAAGTAAATTAAGAAAAACATTGTGTGAGACTATGTGTCCGTTTGTATGAAACTGAATACAAATTTAAAATACTTGTAGCATTCAATCCATTTAAGTTTGAAAATGGGGGCTCTCTGGTAACTAAGACGGGTAGAGAGTGATAACGAAATAAATAACATGTATGTTAGAGTGATATTTAGAGATGTCTGGAGGGGTTCATATGTATATACCAATGACTGAATACCGTACGTAAGGTCAGGTTAGGTCATGATGGGTGTGAATATCATGTTAAAAAGACGTAGAATTGTGTCAAAATCAAAAATAATATGAATTACCCGTAACATTCAAACCATCTAAGTGTGAAAATATGGCCTCTCTGCTAACTTATATGGGATGAGAGTGACAGCGAAATAAATAGCATATATGTCAAAATGATTTTTAGAGTCGTTTGGAGGGCTTCAAATGTATATAGCAATGACTGAAAACCATACATAAAGTTAGGTTAGGTTAGGTTAGGTTATGATGAGTGTACAACATGTAAAATCAAGAATCATATGAAAAAAGATATAACAATCAGAATAAACGATGTAATTTGCAATTGGAACTGGATGAAATTTGCTAGATCAAAATTGGAAGTGTGTATCAAAACTGCGTAGGCTAGATCAAAAATGTAGAGCCAAGTGGAGAGGATGAAAATGAATATATCACAAATCGATGATTTTTTTTATCATAAGTATGCACGAAAACTCGATCGATACTATATAGTTCCTGGTTAGAAAAGGTTAGGATATGTTAAGATGATTAGTTATTTTCACCTAACATGACGTGAAACTGGTCCACATTAAAAATCTTGTAACAATGACAAGGGATTTTGTTCTAATGGAAAAAACATATATCAGAGGTAAAGTGCCTCAGATGTTAACCGATCTTGTATATGCATTCAAAATGTGTGTGTGTGTGTCTATATTGTATCGGTAACTATCCCTGTATACGACGTCATTATTCCGTGCCCGGTTCTGAATATGCGTACAAGCGTGTATGTGTGTACATGCTGTGTGACATTAGAAGAAAAACTACGTAAAATAGAGCCGTGTGGAAGGGATTTGATATGTTCATCGCCCAAAATAATGACTAAATATCACACATATCCATCAAACATGAATGAAAAAATATAATTATTGGTTAAGTTGGTTGGAATGACTAGATCTTTGAATCTAACATCGCGTTTAACTGATCGACATTAGAAATGTAACAAATTGAAGTGCATTAATTCTCTTGGATCCTATCTGCTGAGTCTCATCCGAACATGTAACAGAGATATCGATAAAATTCTGGAATCGAAACATATATATCAATATCATACATAACCATCAAACTTGATTAAAAATACATAACTATTGGATAGAATAGGTTAAGTTGCCTAGGTATTAATGTATTTGTTATTGTATGGTAACCCTTTTGCATTCATTGATATTTGATCTATGTTGTCTTACATTGATATATGTTTAGCTAGTTATGTACCTTAGATGTGGTTTATAGCCTAGATCTTGTTGACTGCGGTCTTTACATCACAGATCTGCATGAAAAAATTGTTGGAGTGGATTTATTCAATATTCGTAATCATAGAAGAAAGATGGTAGAAGCAACACATCCAACACTATAAAAAAATCTTATTTTAACAGAAAAACCATACATAAAACTTGCTAACGCTTTAACACCCGTAACCATCACTGACGTATGCGGGAAGCTTACATAAACGTTTTGAACTCTACAGTCTACTAACGAGCGATGAGATAACAATACTTGAAACTAATCGGTATTAATGGACTTGTAAATAGTAAATTGAAAATAATAGATATATGTAAGCACACAATCTGCTATAAATTGGTAAAAAACTACAGAGTCAAGTGGATAGATTTGATATGAATAAAGCTTAAATCAATGAAGAAAATACCTACCATAATTATGAAAACGGGGAAAAATACATACAATTCTTGGTAATATTAGGTTAGGATGGGTTAGGTTTAGGTGCCCCTCTACAATATAGATGGATAATGAAAAATGGTATAGTGGATCTGGTGAATGCTCAAATAAGACAGATAATCTGAATTAGAACGCAATCTCATAACGAATCCTAAATTGATCAATAACTTCTAAGTGTCTAAACCGCAAACGTCTTACAAACACTTAAGAGAACGACATGCAGGAATAAGCATCAAGTAAAGACCTGCGATTGGATAACGTAATTGAGATGTACATTCAATTATTGAAGAATTTCAACACTAACACTCAACACAAATCCGGTAGATTAGTTCTCCAAGACAACATGAAACCGGAACCAAATCAAATGTCGAGAGGGGAAACACAGCAAATTTTTGAAGCATTACATTCAAATAAGCGTATTTTATACCCAAAATTTCATGAAATTAGGCGAAAAATGTATAACAAGAACTATAAAATAGCTAAATAAGATGCTCTACTCTACCCATAGCCCCAACGATCAACTATTATATACGGTGTATCCTACCGCACCCTGATGATAAATCCTACTCCAATATCCCACGTGATCTGGTTCATGAAAAAACAAATATTTAAATAACAGCCCTACCGAAAATAACTGACATTTAACATCGAGTTCCAATAATGTTATTTTCACTACGATACCTGGTCAAATCTATGACAAAATTCCTAGACGTAACTGATGCTATGCCTCTAGGAGAACAAATCAAAACCCACTGTGTCATAACAACAAGGCCATACATAATTCACGTTGAACATGAACGAAGTCCAAATGAACGCCAAAGAGTGTACAGCACCTCTACACCAGGACCCCTCCAACCAGTAAATCGTTTTCTAAACGTTGAACTAGACATTTGCTAGGGATCAATTACGAAATTCCACAGAGATGCAGTACGGACTTACACCTATTAATATTACATTACTATGATTATCGTGGAAAAAAACTGTAACAACAATAACAACTCT
Organism: Gammarus roeselii; assembly: GCA_016164225.1. Taxonomy (NCBI): domain Eukaryota; kingdom Metazoa; phylum Arthropoda; class Malacostraca; order Amphipoda; family Gammaridae; genus Gammarus; species Gammarus roeselii. The sequence continues at coordinate 24,684 of SDVV010001694.1, forward strand.
AAAAAATAGCTAAATAAGATGCTCTACTCTGCTATAATTCACATTAAAAAGTGTAATACACTAAGGTATCCACCATAGTAAATCAGAAATGAACGTAAACGCAACGAGCTTTTGCCTAAGGGACTCTCTAACTCCTCTTAAATATTGATGAATGGTCCTACAATAAACATACAATACCCAAACAGCAAGAAAAAGTTTGTAACGAATCGACTGTTCTATA
>SDVV010001695.1:0-24903 GCA_016164225.1 Gammarus roeselii
ATGTCGTCGGATCAATATCTCAATCATAAATGTGAAATTTTATACGATGTGTACACCTGTCATCTCATTCAATAAAAAAGTCCCTGAAGAAACGGCCTCACATTTTACCTGATTTTGTGTAGTAATTTGAAATAACTATACCTAATTTGTGCAGATCATTGCTTAGGAGGGAGTTCAATATATGCATATGGCTTTATATACAGATACAGAGGAATGGCCGCATCCCTTTCGAAGGATGGTGACCGTCGGCTGAACGCACCTAACACTCTTCTTATGTACTTTTACTTATACCAAATCTCAGACTTTTCCCGGGATGAAAAGCTATTATTGTAAGACAATACTCCTTGGTATGCACAGTTGAGCCATTAGTTCGCTCATACGCCACAAGAGACCTAAAAACATCAGATAAGAGGGTTATTTACTAAGTCGGCAATTTGTTTAGGGCCCACTGGACCTACATTGCAATGTTTCAATGGCAAAATGAACAGACTTTGGCTAAATGAACAAACTTTGGATAAGGCCTCTGTATTAGAAACATCCTCAAATCAAGCGCAAGTAATGTTCATGAGCTGTTGCCTAACCAGTCGAATGTGTTTTAATGACAGCCAAAACTGAAAGTCTAAAGTGACCCGAGTCGAGGTCTCTCTCAGCTGTCGTCATTTCATCAGCCCTGCCAGCAACGCTACTTGCTAAACAACCGAACTTTGTAAGGCTGTCCAAGTTTTCGAATACCCTGCATTTAAAACATTAATGCATAAGCTATTTAGCTAGTTGAATACCGATTTTAATTCAAATGGCACTTAATATATAATTTAACGCTTGTGTATTGTTCACTGTATAGCTAAGACATGAGTGTGAAAAGAGGGCTACTTTATAAAGTAATTGTAAACAGAGAAAATATACCAAAAATATCGTTGGGATAATTATTTAAATTATCACAGTGATGTCATCATCGGAAAAACCCGAAGTCCGTTGCTAGCAATCGAACCCTCGGTCGTTGGTATGCGAGACCAGCACGCTGTGCACCAGGCCATCCAACACAACAAAAGTTGTGATTCAAGCTTTCGCGCACATTGTACTGTTTTGGCTAGACTAACACGATCCTCTGCTATCACCGTGTTGCTTGTATATATAGCACAGTAACCGTGCATGAGTTGTTAGAGAGGGAATACACCTACAATATCGTTGGGAGACTTATTGAAATTATCACTGTGCTATGCACAGTTACTGTGCTATGTTACAAGCAACACAGTGATAACAGAGGAGCGTGTTAGTCTAGTCATCGTTTTTTTCGATGATAACATCACTGTGATAATTTTAAAAAGTATTTGTGTTTATTTATTAAATTTAATACATGATAATGATTCAATAAGCAAGCAATCTACGGAACTTTACCGGGATACATCAGAGAGGGTTAAAAAAAATCTTGCCCCTACAAACGCATCCCATACGGCTCCCCAGTGTGTGTGTGTGTGTGTGTGTGTGTGTGTGTGTGTGAGCGTAAGGGGAAGTGTGTGAGGCACACCTTGCCGTCGTTCATGTGGGATGCAGCCGTGTTCCTGTATCTATAATATTACAGTATCCTTCAAATATAGAAGGAAATAAATTATTGACAAAAAAATCCGAATTAGGTCCGCCAATTCATGAATACCGAATCAAATCTCAAACACCCCGAACAATCGACCAATTTACCATGGGTTACAGTCGAGCCTCTGACCGCCGCACTATAATTTTATCACTAAAATATTCAATATGCCTTACCAGTTATTAAGTGAGCAGAGGACGTTGGAGTTGACAAATTATATTTCCTGTTCAGTTCGATAAATTTAGCTTGTATATTTTGCGAACATAACATTTATTCCAAGGAGGGTAAAATCGATCATACGTAAAACTTACAGCCGTGTTCTAGGGTTAGGAGATGTTTGAAATTATTACAGTGAAAAATTCTGAAAATGGAAATTACTAGACAAAAAAGAGCCAATCATCCACAAAATGCCCGGCATTTATCATAATTTGACCACTGTGCAATGCACTCATTAGTAATGTGTATGTGCAATACAAACAAACGCCATTCAACATTAGTTTACTTGTAATTTTTGGCACGGAATCAGTCCACAACAGAGCGCTCTTTCTGTCAGCAGCCGTGATCATTAGTTCAGTTCCGTGCCGCTAGTTGACCTGAACCCACCTCAGACAGCGCGTCGGCGGGCGGCGAGACGGTGTGCATGGCAAGGCTCTCCTCGTGGAGCTCCAAGTGGGTGAGTTTGTTGAGCAGGATCTGGGATGAAAGCATATTAGTCTGGGTGGAAACAGAAGATGGAGGACTACTCCACAGCAATCTGAACAGTAAACTCAGAAACATCATGAGTGGAAATAACTCAATTGCAACAAAATCAAAATCTCGCTGCCTGGGCTCGGCTTTGAGTAGTTGGCCAACAAAATCAACTCTGCTGTTTCCGCAACATATCCTATCAACGTAGGCTGGCCGTGGTGACTCGCAGGTAGAATCGCTTCTAGCAACTTGTCTCCCAGCTCCTCACCCGAGAAGCAGAGCACCTCACTCATTCTCACGTACTTTGCCCGAGTAACTTTGCTCCTACTAACCTGACCCTCCATCGCTCACTGTGTAAATAGCTCTTGTAGAATAGGATCCCACGCCTGAGTGACGTTTCTCCTGAGGGTGGGCTGCAGAGCGATGCAAAGTGGACCAGGGTCCCCCGTCCCTCACCTGCGTGACGTCCCTCCTAAGAGTGAGTTGTTTGGCGATGGATAGGTGGGCCATGGTCGCCCGTCCCTTACCTGCTTGACGTCCCTCATAAGTGTGGGATATAGAGCGATTCAGCGGTAGGTTATGGTCCCTCCATCTCTCACCTGCGTGACGTCCCTATTGAGAGTGGGTTACAGGGCGATGCAGCTGTGGGTTATAGTCCCCACGCAGATCATCACGCGCTCGTCCCGAAAGACGTGATGGGAAAGTTTCTCTCCACTCAACAACAGCTGCACGATGTGTAGCACAAATTTCTCCAGCTTCTCCTGAGGGAGAGCATGGAGGACACAATTTCATGAGAAGGGGAACACAAAAACGTTACCTCTGTAGACTGCTTGAGATTGATTGATAACAACAACATACACCATCGAACGTAAATCCACTAATAAGTCCGTAAATTTCAGTTTCACAATCATATAAAATATTAGATGCAGAAGTGTATCACGCACTGACACGTTATCACCCTATCGACTACAGACGCATCGTCATCTTGAAGTCGTTGATGAGTGAAATCGAGGTCACGTATTCTATGGAAAAGATCGTGTGGCTTGATGAATCGTCTCGATGAAAGAAGGGAAGCAAAAAGGTAGGCTTTGTTTGGATAGTAGAAGGTGGGCGGTCGTGCTGAAACAGCGACAATAGAGATAAAAGTGAGGTTGTCTGGTCTAATTTGGCACGCCAGCGAACACCAGAGGCGCTGCGATCAGGAGAAATAATTAAACAAGGATTGCCAGTTCAGTAAGCACACTGGTAGACAATGAAATACAAATATAAGAAAACTGGACATCTTCTGCCACAGCGGAATGATCAGGTCACTCAGCATCAAGAAACTTGTCAGAAATAGTCAGTATTTCTTTGACAACGTTTAATATTGATCATACCAATTAGGATTTAAAATAGAATTCCGAAAATTCCTTTCCCTCAGGGCGTCAGATTGTTTAAACACAAGCGCTATTTGCTCTGTGTTGAGTGTTGTAGCCCCGATGTCCAATGTATAAAACTCTTACGTTGACAATTTATATCAGCAATACTGCTTACCAAAGACAGAAGGAGTAGCGGTGAACTCGCACGAGCGAGAGCGGTGAACCCTAGAAGAGAAGCTGGCGGTCCAGAGAGAATGGAGCCACCCTCACGTGTGAATGCCGTCATGAATGAAGGTGGACGTGCACAATGTGCAGATGGTCAGGAGTACATTCCGTACGACAAAGACCCGTAACAAATAAAAGGGTAATGCAGAAACCTACCATGCTTTGAGGAGAGGTGCATTAGATGTCAGAGCATAAGACATCTACAGACTGAGTGTAGTTACAGAATAAATCCGCTCATAGAGTGTGACTTAAGTGAAAAAAGGGACAACTTTCAGAGAAGTGTCCGCGCTCGTCCCGTTCAAGGGGGAACCCCAGCTCACGTCTCGCTTAAAGCCGTAATCCTGCATTCCCTTACGCTCGTCAAATCTCGCCCAAATAGTATCAAATGAGAAATTGGGAGTGGCTGCAAGTTGCTGGGAACTGAAACCGATTCTGATCAACTATGAGTTTTGTTTCATTAAGCAATCAGACATGGTAGATTGAGAGTGTGTTTGTGTAGCAGAAGGTAATTGCCTTCAGGATCTTGCAGTGGTGAATGAGACGAGGTGTCTGGAAGAATGTAATGTGTTGCACTATAAAGTAGAAGAACAGCAGGTGTGTCTGTGACTGCGCGAGTAGGAGACGTGACTAGAATAGTTAACAGAAGGACAATCGGAGGATTGTCAGAGACAAGCGCAGACACGTATCATCGTTAAGAGTCAAAAGGTACTGAGCAGTTATGCTATAGCTCAAACATATTCTGACGTGCTGTGACGTTAATAACAAAAATGAAGGTTCAGGGCTGCCCTAGGACGCGAAGTCTACACTGGTGCTCTAGGGAGCGCGAACCTCGTTTTACGGCCCAATTGCGGAAGTAAAACAGGCTAGAAATAAATAGCATAGCGAGTGATTTATTTTTCCAAGTTGACATGAATAACGCTAAAGGTATCATTGTCAGAAACAAAAAGAAGGAGACTCCCCGTATTGGGGTTGAGTTCCGTTTTATCAACTATTAACTGGTCCCGCGAAGGCCTAAATTTGAAACCCAGCTTCAGTCAACTAATATAAAATGTCAATGGGAGTGTTCAAATTTCCTAAATTCTCTTGTTGACGGAATGCGTTCCGTGCACGTCGAGAGTATAGAAATTCTCTCAGTAGAGATCGTGCCGGTCATGGGCAAGCAATATATTACAGCAACCATAAACAGTGGATGAAACACCACAAACTTTCAAGTTATCAGATGTGTAAAAATGCAGTGTCAATTGAGTCAATTGAATATAAAAAGGATCAATTGAACGTTCGGCTTGTCTACGGCTATAAACGTTAAAATAATATAAATATGTGTAGTAAACCATAGTGGAGTGATTTTTTCAATTCAACATGTTTACCTGTCCTTAGAAGTAAGCAGCTATTGACGACAGTAGCAAAATGTCAGACGTAATTCTAACATAAGTCGTTGACAAACGCATTGAGGTGTGAATGTTATAACCAAACAATTGTTAAAATGGCCCGTTAAGTACAGAAACAAGTTTTAATTAATTTCCATAGTCAAAATCAAGTGGTAGCTGTCAATGCCTATTGCCAAAATCCCTCGCACAGCCGAGCCAATCATCAAATAGGTCGCTAAGACTGCACCATTTTGAGAGGGGTGGTTGACGGAACCATTCATGAGAGTTAGTTAGAAAAGGAAAAATAGTTAAGGTCTTTTGTCTTTTGTTCATGCATCCATATTAGCATGGCATCGTGTTCATGCATCCATATTAGCACGGCATCGTGTTCATGCATCCATATTAGCACGGCATCGTGTTGATGCATCCATATTAGCATGACATTGTGTGGATGCATCCATATCAGCATGACATCGTAGTGATGCATCCATATTAGCATGGCATCGTGTTGATGCAACTAAATCGAATAGCAAACTATTTCTCCGTAACGTATCCTCAAGATCTCTAACAATGCTGGAGTCGGAATAATTGTTTAATCAATCCACGGTAATAAAACGAACCGTTTGACTACCATTAAGATTATTTTCAAGAAATGCGAATAAGAGGAGAGATTTAAAAATGGTTGACGATGTCACAAGCATAAGCGAGACAGTAGTTATCGATTTTGAACATCTTTACAAACAGTGGTTATAACATATCCTTGTGGTGTTTGGACAGCAAGAGACATTCCTTTAATTTCATATGGTTTACCTTTGCAGTGTATTTTAAAAATACTTATTATTGTTTATTTAATAGTGTCGTGAAGGCTTCTCATGATCAAGAAAAGTTGGCAGGTTTCAATATGTATACTCTAAAAATTTAGTTACAATGTTCATGTGTAGTTATTTTTCAGTGAGAATACGAAAGAGTAGTTTAACTAGCATAGCTACCAAACTAATTTGTGACAACAAAGTCATTGTGAATGTCAAGCATGAAGTGCAGGATCTGAGCATCTGCATGCTAATATTCTCCGTTCAGTTCTCTTGTTGTACAGTTATAACAATTTGTTCACCGCCAGGGCTCGTAAAGCTAAACTAAACTAAATTAAAACTCAAGATTCCAGGTCAGAAGACCAGCTCGCGCTGATATTGAATAAACACGTCAATGCCAATATTTTGTATTAATCTTTGAGATAGTTTACTACTTGTTAGTTATGTCAATGTTTGCGTATAAATGCAAGTCGTCTTACGTGGACTATCAGAAGTAATTCTAGGCCTGCGATTGTTCAGGAGAGCGATTAGGATGATGTGTCTTCCTAGTCATCAACTTCACCGATAGAACGTGTGGTAAGGCAGTCTCTGCACGGATCAAATGGTAGATATGTTCACCATCATATATTGTGAATAGTTTTAAACAATTGTACCAGGTTACGTTTCACATCATAGTTTAGGATGCCAATATTAGTGTTTATAATTTTTAAAGTTAGGTAAAATACCCTAAGTCGTTTTATGCTACAGGCAGACATATTTCTGGCAGCAAAACGGAACCACAGCAAATTCTGACTTTTATTGTATCGTTCTGTTCAGGGAGTGTTCATGTTTCAAAAGCAATTAGTAAAATGTTTATATGTTTCCTGCATGGAAACCAGCGATATAAATTGTAACTAGCAAATGAGTGCATTAGTCAAAAATAATTATATAAATTATAACGAGTGAATCCTCTAGTCTTTATAAGGCCTAAAATAATAAAATCAAGCAAACGCTTATTTATGTAAAAAATACTTTCATTACATCAGAAAGGAATTTCAATTTTTTAATTGTGATAACGATGTGTACAATGGAGTGCAAATGTTTATTGAAAACAAAATTAAATGCACAACAGATCCATTCACGACTATTCGGTTGTTCTTTACAACTAACTACAAACGATTTAAATGATATGGTCAGCTCAGTGTGTAGAACAAGCAGCAGTCGCTGCTCGACAGGTCTTCTTCAAAGGAAATAATTCATACGCGCGTTTTCTAATCTTCTTCAAAGGCTCATCAAAATTCTTCCTCTAACAAAATATTGAATATTTTTAGCACTTTTGAGTTAGGCCATGTTATTAGGTGGAGGCTATTCTACGAATATAAATTGAAAACGGAGTTTCAATGGCTCACAATGTAATTATTTAAAAGCGAATGAATTGCGAAATAAATTCCATCGGCTTATGACATTTTCTAAAATATTGCGGTGCAGTCTAAAAAGATGCAAACATTCAGTTTGGTCGGGCAGGTAATGAGCAAAATTACTCAATGAATGAATCGTGCAATTAATATTCGTACTTGATATTCTGTAGTAATCAATACCCCAAGAATTGGAACATCTCATGCAAATTCATTTCACTGTAACATCACAGCAGTAATTACAGAACTTGATTGAATTAAAAAGAAGTAGATTCTTCTGCTTTTGCTAAATTACATTGTTATTTGCAAATTACCTAAACTAATAGTTACTAAGCTTTGGCATTGTTGTTTGTAACTTGTAATTTCTGTTTGATAGGGCCATGTATTCACCCGCAAGCTACATGTGTGTCTAGTATTGTAGTACCGTATGCCAGCAACATCAGTAGTAAATGTTTATTTTTGGCAATAGTTATCAGAGCCATCATCATGAAGCAATCCAAAATAATTAAGTGGTCATTGATGTACGAGTTTTTTTACATTAACATAGTAACATTGGTCCAAAAATTCAGAAGACATAGAGGTGTTTGGATAATGCTACTCGTAGGGAAACTAGGATGCACAGAATTACTAACATTTGGATAAGAATGTGACCATGTCTACTTCTGTCATAAATTGCAATGAGCATTTAACTTACATCGATGAAATTTACATATAGTTGATAAGTGTCCATTGACATCAGAATTTCTGAAATGTAATTTTCAAATAAAGCTATAGATAGCAAAGCAACATCAACCGCTATTTGTTGGAGAATAAGAGTTGGGTAATATTATGTAGCCCTTGTATATATCTATAATAGCTTCATTTTATTTATTTTCTTTCAAATAATAGTAGTTCTTTTTTAATTTGCTTACCAATATATTCATTATTACGAACCAAGCATAGTTGGTACCTAAAACCTTTTTAGCCTGCTGGATATTTTACCTTTGGCAAATAAACATTCAATAACAGATAAGGAGTTTGTTCTAAATTCAACTTTGTTTGTTCTAAATTCAGCTGCAACATCTTAGATGTTGCAGTAGATACTTCTTCGGAGTTGAGAGTGTCTTCCAATATTGTTTTAAAAATAGAATATTTCTTCGTTAACTCGTTTCCTCTACAAAGTAATCCCGAACCCCACTGATTGCAAGACATCTGTGTTTCAGGTCGTCAGAGGGTTGGTTTCATTGGAGTTGAAGACTGCGCGAGAGACTGCATCTGGAGCGGACGGCATGACGCCGAGCACCCCTCAGATGATCCTACGGGAAACGGGGCGAACAACTCTCACAGGGCGCTGCACAAAGAAAAGCCGCTCACTCAGGCTAGCAGGAGCTGACACAGCACCACACCCACGGACAGCATGGATGCAGGGCTTTCAAATCTGTTGGGAGTGTCGACGATGCCGCAGACTAATCCTCACCTGAGTTAACTACCACGACGGCGACGACACTGGGAGGGGGTGGTGTAGCGCCCGGAGCATACTATCAATAGAGAAACATGGGATGCACTAAAGAGGAACATTAGGCGACCCATCTAAATCCCCCATCCAAGTTTCCACCGTCAACTATCGTCATTGCATAAGCCGTCGTTTCAGACTTGGGTTAATCAAACTCTACATGTAGCCGCAACAGAGCGCCGAGCTATTCGTGCATGCTCGATCAATGTATCACCAACAGGACGAAGTTGACAAATCCGAAAAGTCGAATGCTCACCCAAGACAGAAGTCAGCAGACGCTGACTATGACTTCCTACATACACGTTGCCTTGTAACAGCGCTTCATGAGAAAGCAACTGGATGAATCCAGTTGGCCGGACGCATCGCGTGATCATCACCGCATCCGTTAAATCCACATGAAAGGCGGGAGCTGAGCTCAGACCGGGCACGGAAAGTACGACGTGAGGTAGTTGTCAACTGAGCTCCTCCGCCACGCCACGCTGTTCATCGCTCGCCGTTTCGTTAAGTAGTTCCGCCGTCTCTTGCCGTTCATTAGTTTAGCCGTCGTCTCCGCCGTTGTGGTCTAGTGTCATCGTTCATCACAAAGACTGATATTTAGAAAATAGATCCCTGGAGGCCTGAGCTCTTCCATTGGTACCCCGGATACCTACCAGTTCTTTCAACATGATGGTTAAATCTACGTACACTTTAGAACTTCCATAGATGATTTTACATATAATGTTTTGTATATATAGCACATTTTCATTGACTGTAATGGCTCAACTGTACACCTCGGTCAGTTGACCAATGAATATTAAAAATGAAGTATTTGTTTTATGATATTTTGGGTATACTTTTGTACCAATAAACGTTGTTCATCATAGAGAGATTGTCGGTGGCAGAATATGAATTATGTCAGACTCGCTTCACAATAGCCTATAAGGCGACAAAATATTGTATTTCTCAACCCATTTTTAATTACTTGCTACATTTTGTTAAGGTTTTTAGTGGTAAGCAGCGGAACCAAAAAGCCATGGGAGACAAAAGACAACTGGCGTATGCCGGAGAAAAATCACTGTCAGTGGTGAGATTTATGAAAGGGGGACGTGAGCCATTTATACAACGAGTCAGAAAACGTTCTAGTTACCCAAAAAGTCAACAGAAGCAGCTCTGCAGACGATTGTTTTAGGGTAAAATAAATTCTTAAAAATCTCTGGTAATATTGTGACCAGTGAAACTATGACAGATATGAGAGGGAGTGAGAAACGGGCAGCTGTTTTGAACGAAAACACTTGTTGCCGCTTCTCACTCCCCCACAGCTGTTGAACGAAAACACTTGTAGCTGCTTCTCATTTCCTCTCAGCTGTTGAACAAAAACACTTGTGGCCGCTTCTCACTTCTTCACAGCTGTTGAACAAAAGCACTTGTGTCTGCTTCTCACTTCCTCACAGCTGTTGAACGAAAACACTTGTGGCCGCTTCTCACTTCCTCACAGCTGTTGAACGAAAACACTTGCGGCAGCTTCTCACTTCCTCACAGCTGTTGAACAAAAACACTTGTGGCCGCTTCTCACTTCCTCACAGCTGTTGAACAAAAACCCTTGTGGCCGCTTCTCACTTCCTCACAGCTGTTGAACAAAAACACTTGTGACTGCTTCTCACTTCCTCACAGCTGTTGAACAAAAACCCTCGTGGCCGCTTCTCACTTCCTCACAGCTGTTGAACAAACACCCTTGTGGCCGCTTCTCACTTCCTCACAGCTGTTGAACGAAAACACTTGCGGCTGCTTCTCACTTCCTCACAGCTGTTGAACGAAAACACTTGCGGCTGCTCGTCACTTCCTCACAGCTGTTGAACGAAAACACTTGATCACTCTTAAATATATAATCCGTTAATACAAAGAGCGTTGAAATTACGGCTTTAGCTATTAACGAGGAAGATAGAGATCAAGCAATAGGATTGACGCATAATTTGGTCAAGACTTTGGCTTTTTTGATCAAGAATTTTCTACCTGTCGATAAATGGATTTCGGAAGTTCCTCTCCAATAAAACCGGAAACACAAAAGCTGATATCATAATAAAGAATACAGCAAAGTTCCCCTCATAATCTCGATGTTATTAGCTGAAATTTTGTCAATTACGTCTATCTGATTGAAGATCCAATTATTGATAGCGGACGGGGCAATCAAACCCTATTATCCGGCCTGAAGTCTGGTTAATGGGACTGACATTAGCAAGAAACTGCCGCGGCTATTGGCAAATATAGAGAAAATGAACCACATGCTTGACTGATTGCGTCTCACAATATATAAATATTGTGAGCATTGGTCGTGTAATGTTTGACAATTAAAGCAAGTAAATAGTGTTTCAGTTTCGTAAACAAATATTGAAATGCTTAAGTGATGTTAGACAGCTGAAATACTGATAGATCATAGAACTAGGCAGAAACGTCCTCAGTCACATTGATCATTACATAATTGAAAGCATATATAAATAAATGGCCCCAATTGACAATAACGGAAATATTGTACAAATATTAGAGGGTGCAGCTCATTGACATCAACTAATTAATAATACATTCGGTGCATATTTCCATCGGCCCACTTCATGTTCTTGTTTGCTGATGCGATTTCATTTCAGTGCCTGCTTCGCGTTTCTTCGTCTAAACTGGAGATAAACATCCCATACGACCAATTTGTACTATTCAATATTGCTTCGCCTCATTCTGTTGTTATTTTCAGTTATGAATGTTCATATATATATCTCCCTTAGCAGCCAAATAGGATAAGCTTTGCCTTGTTCTGAGCAGGCCAGTGCGATGGCATTGGTGACCAATACAATGTCTTCCGACTACAAAAAGTGGATGAAGTGAAAGGGTAGAGAAAGAAGAATCAAACTAGTGGATATGACTATCCACTATAAACAGAATGTGCTTCTCCAAAGTCAGAAGCCTATCACGCAGCGACCTAAGGAACAGGAAAAAAGTTGTCACTTGAAAGTAACTGTTTACAAGGTAGATATTCAACACGTAGCAATGTTAGTGAACTGTAAAGAATACATAACTGGAGAGTGCAATTTACCAATTGTGACATCATGCAGTAACGTTTATGAACTGGAGAAATGTATTTCCCAAATTAGAAACGTAACACGCGGAAACATTATTGAACTGGAAGAAGTTAAAGCAGAAGGTGTATTTTCCCTGTAACAAACAGTGACGGTTGTAAACTGGGAAGAGTTATAAAAGAAATGAAAATTTTCAACGTAGAAAATTCGCCCGCGGCAATGACACGAATTTGAAAAAAGTATAGGAAATATTCAGTCACGGATCCGGATCACTAGGAATGCTGGAATAGTTTAGGAGAAACGAGTAATCCAACTGTGAGTTCAATTGTTGGAATGGGTCTTCAACATTGAAGATGTAATCCCAGATAACTAATAAATATAAACGAAAATAACAATTATTCGATATATATGCAGTATAGAGCTGAACTCCAAAAAATCACTCGCCTGACAAAAAAATAATTTTATAATAAAGTTTGCTATGTTATACTCAAACACAACGTTTGTCGCAAGCTAAAAACGTGTCAGTCTTCCCTAAAGGTTTGAATGATTTCCACTGTAACAATCCAGCCGTTCGTTTACCTCTCGGCAGTCATTCTGTTAACACTACTACTCAACACTGACCACTACTTAACACTGACTTCTACTGAACACTGACCACTACTTAACACTGACTTCTACTGAACACATGTGTTTCAACTTACCAAATACATTCTAAACTTCGACCTGTCCGATCAAATAGCCTCTTCCTCTTTCCATGCATGCTGATCTTTGCAGTGTCATACTCACACAAATCGATTTAGGCAATAACATAACTTATGGATCTACTGCCTTCCCCCTCATACATACTGATGCTGGCGCTAAACATACTCGCTGTACCCTTGGCATGCTCTACTTGATGAATACACGCTGACACGAATTCTGTTACATGACCCTTCGCATACATTCTGATTCTGGAACTATGCAACCAAGTCGGTCCTGTTCCCCATTGAAATTTGCAACTCCAAGCTTCCGTCCCACAAGCACCCTGATCTTCCACATCCCGAGCGCAGTACTTCCTAGCCAATAATTCTGGCATTCCTCCGAACCAATCATCGGTCCCCTTCCCACACCCGCCTGATATTCAGTCTACTGAAACTCATTTCCATACAGAGAACTTCAAGCGGATAAATTCCATCTCGGGAGGGCATCGCTCGCCTCAGTTTGCTACCGTTGATTCGAGATAGCCAACTCACCGCTTGCGAAGGGAACCCTACCCTTCGCAAGCAAGGCTCTGCCAGAAGACATTCTTTTTGTAACGTAAAACTAGTGGAAATCCCATACCACTTTGCCGGAGTGCTAACTATGTTTGTTCTGCAAATCTAAGCTATGCATATTCAGAGCTACATGAACGCAGTCAAATGATACACGGCTGATTAGGCACCTGCCCTCCGATCCAATACTACGTTCATTGCAGGGCAGGTTTCGAAACATTGTTTATCCTCCAGTACTGTCAATAACAAGAAAATGTTCTATCACCACACCTTGCAGAACAGCACTGAAGCAAGCGTTTTTTCACCACATCTTGCAGAACAGCACTAAAGCCAGTGTTCTTTCATCACACCTTGCAGAACAGCACTGGAGCAAGTGTTCTTGCACCACATCTTGCAGAACAGCACTGAAGCCAGTGATTTTTCACCACACCTTGCAGAACAGCACTGAAGCAAGTGTTTTTTCACCACATCTTGCAGAACAGCACTGAAGCAAGTGTTTTTTCACCACATCTTGCAGAACAGCACTGAAGCAAGTGTTCTTTCACTACATCTTGCAGAACACCGTATCGAAACTGAATCTGGTTTCGTATTCAGTATGAAAGTACCCATACACCATTCAAATGATCGTTCAAATAAAACCCGTGTTACTGCAGAATAACAACAAATGTTAGTCCAAGGAGCGACTATCTCGATACTTATAAGTGCATATATCTTTACTGAAAATAATTATGTTCAACACTGCCCACAATAACATAAGGTGGTTGATTATGGGATTATGTCGAGGTACATGGCAAAGAAAGACATTGCTCATGTAATTACGAATATGTATTTTTTTTCATTTTCTTCTATTATATTTTGTACGGCTCATAACCCTATTATTCTACATAATAATTTAGACTAAATATGTGTTTTATATAACTCGGTATGACACAAACATCCATCCAACAAAGCAAAAATGTTTATGTTTTCAATCAACATTGGTGCAGACTCTCTATATCGTCATATGATGCAGTAAATCAATATGGATCAATGAACAGAAAATGGAGCTTCAGCCAATGATCGATGACGACTAAACACTCGGCAGTATCTGCAGGCCAACAGCTGATAGTAGACAGTAGATGCCCAGGGGCGCCATTAGAGATTTATCTCGGGGGAGAGGTGGGCGAGAGGTGAGGGACGGAGTGCAATGATGGCACTCCGATATAGCATGAGCAAATTTCGTCCATTTATTGATTATTGAATCATTCTACTAAATAAATTAGTGTATCCATACTTTATTTTTTGCAATTTCTAAAGGAGCTTTGCAATTATGAAACCCTTTGAAACGCATAAAAATATGAAGAAGCTGTCGTCTCAATTGAAAACGGATAAAAGGTTCTCATGATCAAGAGAGAAGTTGAAATGAAAAAATATATATTGAAGAAAAAAAGGTGTACTTATACCGCCAAATATTCTCCAAAACTGAAGTAGGCCCCTTATTTCATAAATCCGGTCAAGCAATGCAATGAGCGAATTGTTGACTGACAATCACAATCGCGCATTAAGTATCCCAAAGATTACTCAACCAGTTCCTGAGATCGCCTCGCAAAATCATCGCCGGATCTTAACATTGACGTCTCTGAAATTACTAAGGCCATCGATGTCAGAGGTAGCAATGATGCATCCGGGCCAGACGACATGCCAGCTGTTCTGAGTATCAATGCAAGCAGGTACTGTTGGATACCTTCGATATCCCACAAGCCATGAAACATGCCGTCATCTTCCCTCTAGCAAGAGGAGGTAGCCTAAAAAGCCCATTAAATTACATACCAATTTCTTAGACACTCAACGTAGTAAAATAATCGAAAGAATAATGAAAGGATGAAAATAGAATTTCCTTGAAAGAAAATAAATAGTTAACCCAGAAAGAAAATAAATAGTTATTTATTGAAAGAAAATAAATACGTTAACCCAGCCTATGGGGCACTATGACGAAATAATAAATACGTTGTGTGATAGATTAAATGTTTTTTTGCGATGCATCTTGACTTTGCCAAGGCTTTTGACAAAGTAGATAACAGTATACTGTCATCAAAACAATACAACGACGGTATCCAAAGAAATGTCCATAAATGGATGATAATCTTTCTTAAAGGCAGAACTCAAAGTGTGGTAGTAGATGAAGAAACCTCTGCACCAGTGGAAGTACTTAGTGGGATCCCACAATAGACTGTGCTTGGCCTTCTGCTTTTCTCGGTAATGGCTGATGATCTGAGCCAGAACTGCCCACATACATCAGTCTCCTGCTTTGCAGACGATAGCAGAGTACAAGGCACTGTCAAGAACTTGAGGAATAAGGAATAATAATAATAATAATCTTTATTGAGGCACTCGATGGTACAATAATGGTTACAACAGAAAATGAGTTCAACAGAAAAACATTTATACCAATACATAAAAAATACAGTAAAAAATAATAATAAAGCACACGTGGAGACAGATCAAGATTGAAATACACGACAACAATTTACAGATTATGTTTGAGACAAGCGGGCTTTAAATACATTTTATATCCCTTTCCCACATGAGTATGTATGCAAAAAACAATGTGGGGGAGGTTTAGTATAGAGCCACCTATCAGTGCAGGAACATCCTCGTGGTCGCATCTCAACCTGACGGCCACCCGCATGTAATCAAACATTATTCCTATTATTATCGGTATCTTAAAGTAAATGCAGTATTCTGTCCCATCTTTCTTTACGTGGAGTCAGTCGTATCCCTCACTGTTGCATACTGCCTCCAGGAAGGAGTTATTCGAGTTTTCAATCCGTTCTTGGAGGCTGTATGCACTTTTTCTTGCTCGTACTTTCAGGCAATCAACATAATATTCTGCATATACTAGGCTAGCACTCGTTCTTCTTGGGACACCCACCAGTCTCCCGAATATTTCATTGTGTGCTACTCACAGTTTGCTCATAGTACCTCTGGTAAAATTACACCACAATGAGTTACAGTATATAGGAAACAGTACGTTTAAAAAGCTGCAGCTTAACATCCTTTGTACAAAAGTTGAATTTTCTTATTAGTTGGTTGCCAACCGCATTTAACTTCCGGTGTTGTTTAGAGATATTGTCATTATCACACCGATTATTTGTTATTAAATGCCCCAAGTAAGGAAAACTGTCCACGTACTTCAGCGGGGTTCCGCTAAGTACCCCGTCCGTTCTGTACTGAAACCTCCGGTTAGGTGGTTTTACTAGCATACACTCTGATTTGCTGGTATTGTACTCGATGTCTAGTTTCGCGGCCTCAGTCACGCATATATTTAGCATCGTTTGAATAGCATCGGCATGTGGGGCCAGAAGGACCATCTCGTCTGCATAGCTAATCGCGTTAACACAGCAACCGTCAATGTGACACCCAACACGGCTAAGAGATAGTTGGTCATGTAAGCTATCTACATACACATTAAAAAAGAGAGGCGATAGTAGGCCTCCTTGCCTTATACTATTAGTTGTTCGGAACGTATTTGACAATGTGCTTCCCCATCGTATTACACATTCCTGATGCTGGTACCAGTACTTTAGTATCTTAACAATGTGAATTGGCGCCCCTCTTTCAATAAGTTTCTTGAACAGTGTCCAGTGATTGTCACGATCGAATGTTTTTTTAGCATCCAAAAACCAAAGGTACATAGGTGACCCTCCACTGATAAAGTATTTAATCGTCTGCTTTAATGTGAAGACAGCCATTTCCGTCCCATGCTGATGCTTGAACCCAAATTGGTTGGGCGTTGTTTTCAGACAGTCGCCAAGCCTGTTCTGGATAACTATTTCTTGTAATTTTGGTGCAGCAGTAGCAATTGATATTGGTCTATAGTTACCTTTATCGGTCGCACATTTTGTCTTCAATTTTATGATAGGTTTTACAACAACATCCATTAGTAACTTAGGAAGGTAATTAAGTTTGAGGCAGCCAGTGAAGAAAATAGACATGACATGAAGAAGTTGAACAAGACCATACTTGAATACTTCCGCAGGTACACCATCTTTACCCACAGCTTTGCCATTTTTCCATTTCTTGACAGCGGTCCTTAGTTCCCACATTTAAACATCATCATCATCATCACTATCCCGATTGAGGGCCTCCTTAACAAAGAAACGAGTCAGTGTCGTTGTTGACACTGTTCATGATACCATATAAATGGTCGCACCACATTTCAGCAATATTTCTCGGCCCTACTATGCCATTAAGAGATTGAGAAACAGAGCTATCTTTTGGTTTTAGATTTTTCATTTCTTTCCAAAAATCAATCATCCGCCCAGTAACCATTTTTTCTGACAGACGACTAGCTGCACGTAAATCATCTTCGTGTTTCTTACAGTAGCGCAGTGCGTATTTACAGACATTACTAGGTCTAATCTTTTCATTGTACAATAAGCCTGCTCGGGGTAGGCCAGCATGACGCCATCGGACGTAGGCTGCTTTGCTTGCCTTGTGCAAGTCAGCCACATGCCTGCTCCACCCTGGTGTCCTGTGCCTTCCCCTTGGTGTTCGCTCTCCATATGCTGCTCCGCCAGCCATGTGAGCCGCACCACTTATACACTCGTAGAGCTCGTCTAACTTGTCTCTGTCAGCTGTTGCATGAATCCGTAGCACCTCTGGTGGCAAGCTCCCAAGCTGATTGATACTTACTGAACAGAATACATTGGTCTTAGCTTTATCACTGAATTGCCAGTTCTGAACTGTGGGGCTGTATCCCCATTAACCATTACAGGGAGTGTATGTAATGAGAGCTCTGCATGGAGCGGCAAGTGATCAGACAGGTGCGTGTAGTTGGCTTTTGCTTGGGTAAGGGCTAAGTGATCTAACCATTTTACTGTTCTCCCGTTATGATTAACATGAGTCTGTGTATCACGGGGTAACCGTGACAAGTCCACAACATCTAGTTCATTATCTGTCAGAAGTATCTGCCACTCATTAATGTGCGGCCGCCTGGGTGGCAATTAAAATCCTCCATAACACATACTTGATCATGTCTTGATCCGCGAAAGATTGCCTCTAACTTCCCATTATACACAGTTGCTAATTCCGCATTATGTTGAGCTGCATAAGCCAAATACACATTTATAAATAGAATAGACATACCCTCTAAATACCGTGATAACCCAAGTATCCTATCATCATTGTACTGCTCAATTTTTACAAATGGACTAACTCTATCAGACCACAGGAAGGTTAGTCCACCAAACGGGTGTCCTCTAGGTATCTTCTCTTCTGAATTGACTGAAGATATGGAGAAGGAATGGACTTTGCCATCTCTGGATAGACTAATCGGGAGCTCGTGCTTGAACAGCCATGTCTCCTGCAGCGCACATATATCACTATTTGTACACAGCTGTTTCACACCGTTTTCTGCACTGTTAAACCCATTACAGTTAAAGATGACCAGACGGAGATTTATTAAAGAAGTTTGCATTTGGATGGAAGAAAATTGTTTTCCTGATTTCATTTGGAGGGCTCTAAGCTTTTTTTACTCTCGTAGAACTTCCGGACGCGAGCGCCTGCAGGCCACATATCCGGTGATTTGAGGCGCTTAACTTCCAGAAAGCTTGCACTGACTCTGAAGGCACTAAACTTGCCGAGACGAATGAGCTTTTCTACTGTGTCGCTGCCATCTCCGGTTAGTCTCTTTATCTCACTCACAATCTGTTCACGAATGATGTTCCCATAGATGGACACATATATGCTGCTTCGTTGTAAGGGAAAGATGCCTTCTGATGTCATTCGACCTGTTCCAACGAGGGGTTTAGTTCGTTTTCTTTTACGGTCGACTTCCTCATATTTCCCGTCTTCCAAGTCATTTCCGTTGCCGATGCAATTAGCACCAGACACCCCGGTTACGTCTTGTTTGCGTGGAGCAGGCGATTTGACCTCCGTGTCCTGCTTATCAGCTGCCTTTGTTGAGTGAGGCTCCTTTGTTGGGTCGGTTCACTTGTGCAGCTCCGTATCTACTCCAAGCAGCCAAAAGGCCGCATCGAATCGTCGAGTCGTTGGCTTTAGAGGCTGGGTGGCGTGAGTTCCAGTGGCGAGAGGCTGTGTTGGCTTTGCGGGTCGGGTGATATGAGGCCCAAATATGGGAGGTGTTGGGATGATAGGTTGAGTGCGAGGTGGTGGGGTGGCAGGTTGTGTTGGAGGTGGTGGAGTGGCAAGTTGAGTGGGAGGTGGTGGGGTAGTAGGTCGAGTGGGTGGTGGTGGGGTGGCAGATTAAGCGCTGCAGAGTTACTTGTTCGGAGTTTGCTCAAGAGTGGCTTTGGTCGAGTTCAAGAGTGGCTTTGGTATAAATGCACTCCTGTAGGCAATAGACGCTACTGCTTCAAGTCGAGTAATGGATTCCTTGATGGCTTTCAAATCTTCTCTCAATGGCAAGATTTCTTCATGCATTGCCTTTTGCTGATGTTTCAGTATGCTCTTCTTGTCAGCCTCATTTTCTTCTCTTATCCTGCTTACTGCCTGTTCAAGTAATTCCTCGAGTTTGTCCATGCGTTTTCAATTGTGGGGCTCTTGGACTCCATCTTGCTATTTAATTTCCTCGCATCACCTTCTAGGATCAATCTACTCACATCGGATCCTGGTAAAAAAGTCGGCAGTTTAGAGAGGTTGCAGGTTTGCATCACCTCAAACACTTTGTCCTTTATAGTATTGGCTGTCCTTGGGTTGCCATCGATTGTGGCGACAACATCCGGTTTGCAGACAGCCAGTGTCTCTTTCGCCCATTTCTTGCAGCTTCTTCAACGCTGTTTTCAGCTCATCCGCTTTGCTGACGTCGATTAGTGTTTTTTTAATGGTAATTTTCCTGTCTTGAGTAACTCTACTTGCGACAAGTCACAGTACAATGCTCACCACCCCATCAGCACTTCTCTCATCCTTGAGAGTGATCGAAGGAAATATACTCGCTGAGCTTTCGTTTTTGCTGGAATTGGTGTTACTTGTTTCTCCACCACTGCCGGGCGAGCCGTCCTTATTACCTCCTTGACCTCTGAGCCATTGCTCTCGGGTTCCCGTCAGCCTCGGGTCCAACACCGTTTGCCAGGTCAGGCATAGCTTAGACACGATACAGGAGCCCAGACAATTAGACGCTGACACAACGAGCTCCAGTCGAAGACAATTACCCATGCGTCGTCCTGGCGAAAACACCATACAATTCAACGAAACTAAATTTGAATTACTAAGATATGGAAAAAATCTGTCATAAAAACCAAGGCTTCATGTCGTTGAATCTATAATGCAGACATTGAAGAAAAAGAAGGGCTTCGTGATTTGGCGTACTATGGCATAACAATGCTTTATTCCTTGAACACATTGCAAGGGTTGAGGCCAGTGGCAGAAGACTGAGTTCTTGGGACATGAGAACCTTTTCTGACGAGAGATAAAAGGACGATATTGGCCCTTTGGAATCACCTTATCCAACCAGCTATTTACTACTGCCCTCCTCTCTAGATTCCACATAAACGGGAAGATCTGGCTAGATTTGTAGCAGTGCAAGGAAGTTTATCTCCAAAATTTCGGAGATAAAGGAAATGGACAATTTTGACTGATTGAACGCCTTGAGGCAATTCTCAAACCAAAGAAGTTTTGAAAGATTCATGATATAAACGTTGGAAAAAATCTGGAAGGCTGCATGTTCACGGTCAAGGATTTTTTTTAACGAAAGTGATCAGGAAAAATCAAGCATGGATTGGCGGAAAAAAAGTTGATAATGGTCATGGCATGTTCATGTGGATAAAAACCAATGAGCAATACAATAATTTCATCAGTTGTTAAAAGAAATAAAGTCAAATCAGAAATGTACAAATTTTCAGGAAGAGAGATTACGAACGTTTGATCCTTCGAACCAGACAGTCGTCATGTCAGTTGTTTAGGAAGAGTCATGTTTTTTTAACGGCCGGCAATCATGGCAGAAAATTTCCGTGCTCTCTGCTAAATGGAAGTGTTGACAAATACAGAAATCAAGTGGCGTTGACAACAAGCCTATGGCAAGCAAAACATGATTGTTTAATTAGAATCCCTATATTGAGTGGATTCACGAACCACCGTTTCCTCAAAAAATGCACCCACGTGACTCCAATAACACAATAAAAAGCTCACGAAGATAAAGAAATATCTTGCTGTAACAGCGCAAAAGTACAATTGAATGCAAAACCAAATAAATCTTATCACAGACAATTCTGAACCATAAAACGCGAGGTATCCGATCAGAGGAGATACGACGGTATCTAGTCTGTGCTCAGGTCGTAGCAAGGACGTAAGAAAGGGCACTTAACGCCGCACGACAGTAAGGATCAGCGGTCAAAGTTCGTACAGATCAGCCCAAAATATAGACAATACCACTGTGCAAGTACGGCATAGTGATATTGTGCCGTACTTGCAAGAGAACATTGGCGGCCAAAATCTCTAGACCGCATGCAATACATTTATGGCATGTTTAAATGATGACGCGAACACTTGTAATACGTATGGCTCATGAAAGATAAACAAAATAATTTCCACCACCATTTCAATGATTTCAAAATGGTTTTCTTATTCAAAAAAATTGAATCCGATTTAAACATCGGTTATTGTGAATAACCCTGGGAAACCAAACTTACCCAGCAACATGCACCTCTATTAAAGATGTCCTAACTTTCCCAGAGACCTCCGACTAAATAACTAATAATGCCATAAGGTAATTTAGATTAGTTGCATTGCATATTGATTTACTTGACCGCGTGGTTAGCGTGACCGACTGCAGTGATCGTCAAATTTAGACTAACTTAGCCCCCCTACTAATTCAGGTGAGACGGCTGTACGTATATACATACATACACACAAAGAACAATCACAGGATTATGTTTATCTGCTGCTAAAGAAAATTACCGCACCTTTAAAACCCTTCATTTGGATCACAGATGGACATGCTTCGGCACTCGTAACTTCCCATCACTCAGCACTTCAAAATATCAATTGAAATCGAACATCGCGTGGGGAGGGAAATAGGCGCTATAGAAATCAAGACTAAGATGGCGGTAGGTAGCACGGAAAACTTGAACAACTCTTCGAATTTTTACGATACATGAACTCTCCCCAATAAACAAAGCATTATACATGTAACATTAATCCGAATTCTGTCAATTCAAACTCTAATAAAATTTAGACCCACAAATGTAGCCATTATGCACTGTCAACCCGCGAACATTCGACATGACTACATTTATGTTAAAGATGTTGCCATGGACCTCTCCGAGGAACTGATACAATGAAACATGTCGTGGCTTACAAAGTTTACATCGAAGCCAACATTTGGAGGAGAACAGGATCCATATCTTGGCTTACAAAGTTTACATCTAAGTCAACATTTGGAGGAGAACAGGATCCATATCTTGGCTTACAAAGTTTACATCGAAGCCAACATTTGGAGGAGAACAGGATCCATATCTTGGCTTACAAAGTTTACATCGAAGCCAACATTTGGAGGAGAACAGGATCAATATCTTGGCTTACAAAGTTTACATCTAAGTCAACATTTAGAGAAGAACAGGTTCACTTACAATAAATCAGTTAAAAAAAATAGTGTAATCTTACTGCTTCAGCAACGGTTTCTGTCCCGCTCAATTCATTCATTCGAATAAAATATTTATTGGCTATTTCCTTACCATCATACTTGAATATTTCTGCTGCTCTAGATCTTTGGTTCGAGCCATCATAGCAGGTACATTTTTAATAAACAGAATAGTGATCACGGGTTTTATTCATAATGTTTTACCGTGAAATTAAAAAATAATATATGATAATTCAATGTATTGGTAGCAGTCTCATTTCTCTCCATGTACAGAAGAGAGTAATTAATTACATTCATATAATATAATAACATTGAACTAAGAAACTATTTTTAATTTGATATTTGCAATTGCACGGCTTAAATCCTAATGGAGGTGCGAACTCACGACTTCTCACAATCGTGTAAACAGGGTAAACAACTAATGAAGAATAGTGAGCCACGATTACAACCAATGATATTGAAAGTGTCAGTGCAATAGACAATAAGAACAGCCTTTACGAGCAACAAATGCTGGCTCTCGTACAACGATAATGAAAAGGCGGGGAAAGAAGCTCTGATCTAACATGACGGCGAAGTGGCCATCATTGCGGAGGAGACAACATAGGGTCTTGACAATAACCTCGTGGGTCAGTTCTAGCCAGAACAAATGATGAGCGGGGGGCCATCAGCAGCACTTAAATATTTATCGATACTTTGTTATTGTTTGCACGAATTTGTTACGGATTTCCGTGTTGTAATTACAGTTATTTTACTGAACTACAGGTCTATGGAATATGGCGTCGGTAATTTTGCTGGGGTGAGTCAGAAAGTATTTCAATCATAGTCAGGAAGAAGTTAACGAGGTGAAAAGATGCATTACGATGAACTGGTTCTTTATTAACATGCATAGAATAAAACCTTTCTCATCGCAACGGCCAGATTTGATTTATTTCTCATCTGTTCTAGTGGCGTTGGCCGCCGAGCGGATCCTCAGCTGATAGGAAACCTGATGAAGGAGAGATAAGACTGAGTATTATAGTCATGATCACGCCAACGTAATAGATGAAGGGGTGATTATCACGCCAGGGTAATATATGAAGGGGTGATTATCACGTTAAGGTAATAGATGAAAGGGTGGGTTACCGTTCATAAAGCGTACTAAGGAACGTCTTGTTCATGACTTTCAATCAGGGGCGGCTTTGATTAACAACATCGGGTCCATCATTGGCGGGAAAGTCGTCAAGAATTCACATTCATGGGTAGTTTTTATAATTAGGATCCATCCATTAGAAAAGATACTGCAAACATAAATTAGAGGTTTACAAAAATAGAGGCATAGTTCAACAATTGAATCCTTACATTCTAAAATCTGTAAGTCATTCCATGAGCAATAACAAGTCGATGGAACTTAATATCGAACCCTGGCAAAGTCAGACTCTAAGAATGAAAGTCCACAAAGAAAACAGCAGAAGTTACGAAACATTGCAATTTAAAGACGTTACAGCCGAATGCATTATATGGACTACCTTGCTATGTGACACGGAACCGGTCCTCATAAGGGTCAACGAGTGCTCAAACTACCTGGCTATGTGACACGGAACCGGTCCTCATAAGGGTCAACGAGTGCTTATACTACCTGGCTATGTGACACGGAACCGGTCCTCAAAAGGGTCAACAAGTGTTTATACTACCTGGCTATGTGACACGGAACCGGTCCTCATAAAGATGAACAAGTGTTTATACTACCTGGCTATATAACACTGAACCGGTCCTCATAAGGGATGAACAAGTGTTCATACTAATTGGCTATGTGACACGGAACCGGTCATCATATGGAATGAACGAGTTTTAATTTATCTGGAGAGGAAGGCAAGGGAATATTTCAAATCTTGGAGCTAGCGCGAGATGTGATGAAAAGCTGCAACTGAAAAAAAGCATGACGGAGAATCAAAAATGTAAGAATTTACGGTAATTTGCGAGGGATCTGGAGAAATATTATTTTGAAATAAAAATACCTCAGGGGAGAAGCAACTAAATCATTCATTAAATAAAAAGAAAGAATAGCATATATTATGCGTTTTTTCGTTAATGATTGCCGCCGTGGCCGAGGGGATAGCGTACCCAACTGTCACATTAGCC
>SDVV010001696.1:0-24891 GCA_016164225.1 Gammarus roeselii
CATACCTGTTAAGTTGTGTCATCAGGACAGAGTACGTACCTGTTAAGTTGTGTCATCAGGACAGAGTACATACCTGTTAAGTTGTGTCATCAGGACAGGGTACATACCTGTTAAGTTGTGTCTTCAGGACAGAGTACATACCTGTTAAGTTGTGTCATCAGGGCAGGGTACATACCTGTTAAGTTGTGTCATCTGGACAGAGTACATACCTGTTAAGTTGTGTCATCAGGACAGAGTACATACCTGTTAAGTTGTGTCATCAGGACAGGGTACATACCTGTTAAGTTGTGTCATCAGGACAGAGTACGTACCTGTTAAGTTGTGTCATCAGGACAGAGTACATACCTGTTAAGTTGTGTCATCAGGACAGAGTACATACCTGTTAAGTTGTGTCATCAGGACAGAGTACGTACCTGTTAAGTTGTGTCATCAGGACAGAGTACGTACCTATTAAGTTGTGTCATTTGGACATAGCACATACTTATTGAGTACTTTGAACTCACTTTGACGGCTCATTACGTCATGACATGTTTTGGAAAGAGTCGTGTAGGTATTTTGTTCAGTTACAAAAGTAATATGCGGCTGTTACAAGTTGTGGTGAGCTCCACAGGGTTACCTAATATTTGCTCATTTGATGGTCTTAGTTTGTCAATACGTAATTTTAGATTCATTGTAAAGAACACATACCGTTTGAGAATGAATAAACTATTTATTTTTTATTATTATTCATTTATGAGATGACAAAACGTAGATACATCCGAACCATATGCACGAGATGAAACCTATTTAAAAATACATGTCTCCAAGATGACCTCAGCTGTTGAGGGAAAAGGAACGTGCTCATTTGTCCTATGGAACTACCCAGTCTTGTATGTAACCAAATGCATTACTCAATAAAGTTGTACCCTGAAATAATGTATATCAAATACATTACTCGTTAAAGTTTTACCCTAAATTTAATGTGTATTATGGAATTGGGACCGACATGGACGCTCCCACCTGTTCCATGGAACTAACGCCTCTTATGTGGAACCAAATATATTACTCGATATAATTGTAGTCTGAATGTATTGTGTATTTTAGAACTAAGAAATTATTTGTAAATCACCATAATACCACGAAACATCTCTAGAATAAACGTTATTTATTTATTTACTCATCTCTGATTGTACCAGTTAGCTGATTGCATCGGTCTACGGAAGGGAGTGAAAATATTGATCGAAAAATATAATTTATTGTTCGTGACTGGTATATTCTTTGGGCCTGAAGCTGACATAAATGAAACCCTGACGCCCAGGTGAAGACAAACACAACGATATGAACAACAGTGAACATCGATCTCAGCAGCGATTTAATTTGTTTTTGAAAAGTATGTTATGAAATTAATCTGCTAGCAATGATACCCAATTTACACCATCGGCTTTCTAATAGATTTCAACACTAAGGGCCGAATTGCTCCTGTGACCCCCGACTCTCGCCATCTATCGTGATGAGAGCGATGATTCTGAACGGGAAATTTATGTTATGTGGGGCCTGCGGCCCTGTAAAAAGTCATTATTTGAAATATTTACTTGTGGAGTACTCCACGGGGTGACTGTGGATCCCGATCCTAATAAAAAAAGTTGGAAGGTCAACATATGATCAATGTACATCAAATTAAATTTACCATCAGGCTATTGAAGAAACATCAGAAGACATGCAAGTTTATTTATTGTAACGGAGCATCGAGTAGCAAAAAAGACTTAAACTTAGAATGTAATGAGCAGATTTACGTTAAAAAGTATACATTTTCAAATGGGTAATTAAACAATTCACAATGACACAACAGTCGGAAAAATGGATACAATAGGCATCGATAAATTGTAACCAAGAACCTAGTAATTGTCGCAATATAGTAATTTGGACTCTTAAATATCGAATATAGTTCCACTGAAGAATAAACTACCAAAAATTGGATACAATTGCAGCTCCTGCACTTTGTGTAGAGCCATTTCACCATGCGCCAACATTACGTATGATCGATCCCTGGATTTCAGGACAAGCACTCGCTTCAGTATTGATACATTCTCATCATCATACATAAACATCTGATAGATGCGGGTGGAGAAGGGCGACTGATCGTGTTGCTGTCAATGGTGCAGCACTTTCGCCCCGTCTCAATTTTTTGATCATTAGATTTCAGTGTTCAGTTGATGGTATACCACTCAAGAAGTCACCAAGTTGGGGATGATGTCCACTAAATTTTATTAATGAAGTATATCTTCTGTGAGCCGTAATAAATTGAAATTGACACGGGTACTCGCAGTTTCAAGGCACCTTGGAAATGTATCACATTAAAATAATAATTTAGTGAATTAATTTAATCAAAACACATGGGACTTGGCCTTTATCGTGGCGTTCAATAATCCGACTCCTAAATCATTATTAATAATGAAATAATGAAACAAGAATATTAGGAAAAGTGATGAAACAGGTTGAGCGTTGGTAAGTTTCCGCACTGGTAATTAAAAAGATGTGAATGAAGCATGACCTAAATCTTTGGCATGATGTATTGTCTAAGACCCAGACTTGACTTGCAATGGAGTAAGGATGCTGGAGAATGGCAAGAAAAATAGGAAATGTAAATATTCCTGCAATTGGTCTGAGGTTTGACTTGGTCTGCGGGTGACATGGATTTCTAACCTTGTCCACTTGGACTTGTCACTTCTACTTAGTTCCGGGGCCAACGAAAGGGCTGCAAGAAAAGTGTACCTTTCAGCCGAGGGCACATTGTGGGGAAATTGCATCTCATTCTGTTTGCCTCGATACCGACAAACAGAAATGGGTGGACAGAGGAAAACATGACATTAAATGAGTATCCTATTGACTTTAAATAATAATAATAATAAAAAGATTCAAGGTCCAAACACCTATACCAATAATGAATTACTCTGATATTCTCATCATCAGAGAATCATGGACTATGAGTACCCAATGAAGGTTCTGCAATCAATTAGGATTCACGCAGAAATATACACTGACCGTTAGTGTGAGAAATATAGTTGGATTATCTCACTACTATCCGAGGTTATGAATCCTGAATATTCAAGCAGAAGCTAATTAAAGGGTGTATTTACACTCACACGCGCATTACGCTTGCATCACATATGCTATAGCAGCCATGGGGCTCCACCAAATTTAGAAACAATGAATTTACAGATATTTGGTGGCACAGGATCATATACCTGGGAAAATATCTACATTCAGGTAGGTACTCGCAAGTATTACTAATCTGTAGTGGGTAGTCACTTTTGGAGTTCAGAATTTAGAACTGGTGACTGACAAGAGATAAATACTGCCTGGCAATATTTGAAGACACAGGCATTTCCTTGTTATCACCCCTGGCACATATGGTATAATTGTTACCTGTAGTTCTTGGAGACACTTAGTGTGTTATTCCCAAAAACCTTTGTGAATGTAGCTGTTTAATTATGATATAGCATGTTTATTTAGCTACATGTATTTCAGTCGGTAATTTGCACTGGCACAAAGGCGATTCCCTGAAATATTGTAAAGGGAAAAGTGGAAGTATTATATATACCACCGAAAACGCATATGTGAAAAAAAAAACGATAAAGGGTAAGGGGTTGGCCGGAGTTATTTGGGCGGGACCGGATCTGGGTTTTAGCAGGCAGACGGACGGACGGACAGCTTTCGGATTATTCATAAAGTATGTTAATAGGTTATATATGTTAATAGGCTATATAAATAGTTTGTTTACTTATAGGTTACATTTTTTTTATTGAATTTCAATGCTAGACACACTGTATTGCAATTCATTGCATGTAAAGTTGCATATGTGCATTTTCAATGCTAGTCCTCTGAGTGTTTACGGGTAATAAAAACATATATACATTTATGAGATAATTTTATTGATAATGAATCTAACAGTTACATAATCATTTACGTGCAGTTTTAAAGGTTAAAATCGCACATATATTCTTTCTGCACGAATGTTGATTTCCGGACACGTTCATGATGCATTTTTCAGCCTTTGTATCATTCTACGTCGTTCGCTGTTGGAGAACCGCTCGATTATCTTTTTGACGGTTATATTTTCACATATGTAATACGCAAAGTAGAGGCAGTAAGCTCAACAAACCAATTATTGATTACTTTGTATCGGTTTCTGTAGTACAAGTTGTATTTCTGCATGAGTATTATAATTCGATGCTATATTTCCTCCATATGTTTTTGAACTAAACCCAAACGAATCAAAAAAGTAGTGTTTGTTATCGTTTTTTATTATTAGGATCCAATGACACATTTTATTAGGATCCCTTTCGCTGTTTACAATCGTGTAGCCGTTCATTGGATGCATGGGCATTCTGTTTTCAGCAAAGCACCCTGTTTAGGCAAGTTCCTTAATTGAATCGCTCATGGATATATTTTCAATTTGATTATTAACCATGTTTACTGTAGATATGTAGTTGGGGAATACCCTCGTTGCCGAATTTATTTGGATGACACTGAGTGTATAACCTACCAGGAACAAGATCTTATTCGTAGTAGGTGGAGTTTTGCAATTCACTGTTATTCGTATATTTGCTCTTTTTTCTAGGTTAATGACATCTTCAGAGTCGGTTAGCCTTGTATCTATAGCAAATATAGTTCTTCCTGCAGGAAAATTTTGTCTTGTGATAAGATGAGAGCTGTTACGTGTTCCTAGAGCCAAAAGTGTTTGATGGTATGCTTGGGCGCACTCTCTGGGAAACGCTGATCTAATGTTGGTAACGCAGTTTCCATTTACATCGACGATAACGTTTGTGATGTCGTTATGCTGGAAGTAATTTGGATTGCGAACATATGCCTCGTTATGTGCCGCTTGATCAATGATAAATAGGGCTAATTTATGTGGAACAACCCCGTTGAAGGGGGAATCAATGGAGATGGAGTTTTGACCGGTAGGAAACACGATTGTTATGACAATTGGTCGATCGAACATGTATTCAATCATGTCATTGTTTTTTGTGAGCGCTTTATTTAGAGCAAGCAATGCTGTAGGGTATGGTATAACTTCTTACACCATAATTTGCATGAATCAACTAAATAGATGTATTTTTCCCTTGTTTTGCTAGCTCCATTCGTATATTTACGCTGATAACTGTTGCTACCGGCTACATCAAAGCTTAGTGGTCCCATCAAATGTATAACATGACATCCACTTTCTTGAATCCAGGTCTCATTTTTGTTTTGATTAGCAAAATCCCCCGCAACGATGGTGTCTGGAATGGGTGTTTGCAGTGATTTATACATGATATTCAGCCCTGTATTATTTAGATCGGAGCTCTTCATGGATGTATAGGCGTTGAGATTATTTAATAGTCCTGTATAACTGTTTTCTTCACACTGAACACCATTTAGGAATGGCGAGTGACTTTGGAACATGCGATGAAAAAATTCGTCAACGAGTGTAACATGTGCAGCGGCGGCCAATGCGGTCCCATCTGCATTTCTAACACGGATTTTCACTTCTGCAGTTAACGAGCTCAAGTCAACCATTTCATTATCCGATCCTAGAATATGAAATTCTAAAATGGAATCGGCAATTCTACCATCATATAGACTACTGTTTGTACTTAGATGGTTTCTTTCAAATTTCGATTCGTTTCTTGATTCAATTAAATATTTCTTGTTGATGGAGGGAACATATCAATCACTCCCATCTCAAAGTTTTCCGTAGGGGCTTCTAGTCCTGTCATGTTGAGAGGTGATCCACAGAGCATGTTGTCGGTATAGAACCCCACCCGAAACTAACGGTAATGGTGCATGAACAGTGGTATTTATTGATAATTAAATAATGGACGATACGACTCCATCTTTCTTCCACGGTTCTTTTTTGATGTACTTTTCTTTCGTTACTTCTCCTGTAATCTTGCCTCCAGCCATGGCTTTCTTTACAACATTCTTGAGAGTAGCAATCCCATGTTCCTTGGTTGATTTTCGCATATCTTTCTGCTCCGAGTAATCGTGTGCCATGTTTCGAGCCATATCGGCAGCTGCAGGCAGTACAGTTTTTCGTAGAAAAGGCAATGTACGTTTCACTTGACTGGCTATGGTTGGGAAGAATCCACTATCCCTCTGGTACGATATCGGACTTGTGAATCGATAAATATCATGTAAACTTCCACCGCGTATTTTGTCACGTTTCGCGAATAAAACTTAGTATTGTTTATTGGAGGGATATGCATATACTACCCTCATGATTGCTAGTTACCAAATGCCCTTATTTATATCGAGCGTTATATTTATATGGCTCTAGCTTCGTTTAAAATGCAATACGCATAGGCTCGATACACCATCCTTGAATGGTATGATACCGTCAACACCATCTCTTAGATCGATGGAAATGGAATCAATATGACTACGCTGTAATATTTTATATTTGACATGTGCACGCGTGAATGGATAAGATTTATTAATTGGATTAGCATCAAGAATATTGAATTGTTCATAAAGGACATTTCTTCGCTTACGGCACCTTCACCGATATTATATTTACACATCGATCCATCCATTATATCAGCCGATCTATCTCCAATAAAGTACCAATTCACCGTAGCTTTAGTATATTTGAATTGTGACATGTTCTGTAGAATAAAGGCATTGAACTTAATGCGTTGTGTGGCCCCATCATATTCAAACAATTTACCTTCATCTCTAACGATTCGTTCCCTCGACAGACTTTTTCAGACATTGATTTCTAGCTCAGAGATGTGTTCTTCCAATGTATTGCCTGAGATATTTTTGCTAGGAACAAACAAAGGAGTTTCATGCCAGACTCTTTCATCTTTATCATTAGAATAGTCTACTTAGAAAACAATGTTGTACTGTTCATCGTGTTTTCTTATCTTGAACCAGTCATTAAAGAATACTTCTATAAGTCCTACGCTCCACTCTTCCTGTAGCTGTATTCCTTGATAATTGTTGTTAGTAAAACTTGAAGATGTGTTGTTTTGGTACAATTGGCTACTGCCCAGCGATGAGATATAGACAAAAAAGTCCTCCGGTTCCTGCATCCGCACTGGGTCTTACGTCGTACTGACAACAAACCGCTTGTAGACATCAATATATACCCAAACTAGTTGAACAATAAAACATATATGCTCAAGTTTATATTTATTTATGTACATATATTCATATTTACAACATCTTAGGTTCATTTACAGAATAAAACCTGAAGACGTGGATGTGTTTTGTTCCGAGTATACTCGCTAAAGACGGCTTCCCCAGGCTTACGTCTCTTCCAAGTTAAATCCATGTTTCCATTAGTATCATCATCCCGACACATCGCTTCCTTTTTTAAGTGACGGTAGGGTCAACTTCAATGGATTTTTTGGGAATGTCTGGATGCCCATTGACAGGAGTTGTGCACGCGTCAACATGGTAGCTCTTATTTTCAAACTTACTGAGGCAATTTTTAATAGTGCGTACAGTTTGAAGCTGGCATGCGTGTGCGCAAATGTTGTGTATGGTCTCAAAGTGTGTGTATGTTATCTGGTTATGGATGTCTCTGTATTGTTCATGACTGAGTTTGGCTTGTGTCTGGTAATTGACACATTTTGCAGCTGATGTTGTGGAGTCGGACTCGAGTAACGTAGTGTAACACTTTGGTTGCCAGCAAATGGTTTCACTCGGGTAGTCGCTGGCTGTTTTGCTTTTCAGCAGTCCCAGCTGTCCTTTCTTTGATTCGTCGTACAAGGGATGATTTTTGGGGCAGTTAGAGAAGTCCATGTATTTAACCAGGGTAGGTTTACGCATTTCCGTCTCAATGTCATCCACACTTTTGAACTGGAGCAGCAATGAGTCAGTGTCCGAGTAGACGAGCGAGGCGTTGTCACCGTATTTGGGTTTCAGTATGTCATAAAAAAACTTTAGACTTTTGCTTTAGCTTTCTCAAGCACGTAAAACCCGACTTGGAGTGGGTGAACTGTTCGGACATTTTTTTGCTTTAGAATCATGATGACTGTTTCGGGGCCGATGGTGTGGCAGTTTTTCAGGAGGGGGCTGGCAGCGTGTTTTCGGAACTTTTTGGTTGTGCACACGACCTTTGTCCTTAGACTTCTGTTGAGCAGATTGAAAAAAACTTCCCGTATATACTATTTGATAAAAGCTTATATAGGGACTTTTCGAAGGAGTTCGTAGACTCTTGACATTCCTGTGTATTTTTCATAAAGAAGGATTTGAAGACAGGTTCCTGTTTGATTCAAAAAATTCTATGAACCTTGGCTACTTCCAGTTCTTGTCTGAGAAGTACTTGAAGACGTTCCAGGGCCACGAGGTGGTAATTTGAGGCAGATGACTAGCAACCAGCTTACGATCTGCTTCTTTTTTGAAGGGTGAAACATTATCCAAGCTGACTTCTTTGTGATGTAGCAGTAGTGGCAGCTCAGCTCGTCAGTTTTTTCGTGCAACTTTGTCGCTGACTTAGGCATCGATACAGACAATGTACGTGTACTCGCCTGAACAGTCCGCGTTTACCAAGTCGAATGCTGGAATTTCTTCGGCTGTGAGCTCGTGGATTTTGCCAATGATATGGGGCTCACTCAGGCATCCACCATAAAGACTGTTAAAGTCCCACATTGCTGCTGAAGACTTTGGTAGTTTAGGGTCAAAGTCTTTGTATCGGGGGCTGTTCATCTTGGTAAAACCTTTTGTCAAAGTCACAAATCCGTCTATTGTATTTTTGCCAGCATAGTGGAGTAAATCGATATCTTTGACCAGCTCCAGTTTCATCTTTCCTTCGTAGAGGGCGGCTTGCATTGCAAAGTCAGGTCCGCTCACAAAATGGACGGAATCCAGGGTGTAGTCGCGTGTCGTGGTCTTTCTAAACTTTTGGAAGACTTCAGCCAGTAGCAACGTGTCTATTAACAGGTAAATCATCATGTAGTCACGAAGGGTCTTACAATTGACTGCCTGCCACATTTCAATCTCTTCAGCATAATCAGTCAGATATTCATTTGCTTCGAAGTTGACTGTAAAAGTCTTGCTGCGATGGGATGTCTGTTTGATCTAGCAGACGTGATAGCCTCATAGCAGAAATGTCCTTTTCGAGTAGCGAGTTCTAGAACTTTGTCACTGTAGCCGAGACTAGTGAGATGAGATTCGAGGAACGGCATGTCATAGCTACTTGACACCGTACTTGCTCGTGGCATCGTTCAAGGAGACGGAGATGCTGAACATCTTGTCTGACTGTTTCGGCAACACATGGATATTCGAGAAGTTAGTGCCGTCCAGCCCTCTCCATATAAATCTCATATCATAGGCTGATGCATTGTGAGCTATACAAGGCATGAACCTGAGTTTCTCCGTGATTCTAAGGTTACAATTCGAGCACAAAGCCCCAATATAGTGGCCAGATATTACTTTTTTATTGGATCCGAAGACGCCCTCAATGTAATGATTATGGTGGCGAACTCGTTTTTTACCTGTTTCTCCATAAGTGTCCCCGCAGCACTCACATGTTTGGCTTTCGCAATATTTTTTTAGGTCTTATTTTATGAGAACGGGGACGGGGAACAATGGTAAGGTAGCCTCATCCTACAAGAATAAACAGAACAAATTAGATTAACAAATAACAAAGATGTCTTTGAAACAATAAAAAATATACTAACAAAGTTACAGACTTAACGGCATAATAACAAACAACGGATGGTTTCATTGTTGCATGCATGACTGAGGGTTGGTACATCTCGCCTTCTTCAGGCATACTGATGTTCTGCAAGCCTGTACTGGATGAACACAATTTTACGTGTCCAGCTTTTTTTGCTTTCATTCATGCCCTGCATATAAAACGGACTAAAAAGGGATATTTTTACTATGAATATCTAAATGTTTTCATAAATCTAGTAAAACAGGGAATGAGCGCGACATGATTGGCATCTGAGAGTTGCACAAGATATATCGCGCGCTCTTCACTGGCGTCTGAACTGCCTCTGTATATACTGACAAGACCGAACCCATAATTTTATTTTGTGAGCTGATACAGTCTGATTTTCAGATCACAGTCCTATTCTATACGAGGTAAATCTTCTATGGCAAAAGGTTTGTTCAAGGCAAGGTTTGGGAAGTTAAAGTAAGTGTTTTTGTAGGGGAGATAAGTTAACTCTGATTCACGTTTGAAATTTGAGAGGGGTGTATTTTCAGGCAAATGGAAGTGGGCGACCAGGCTAGTCAATACATACTTATTCTTTGATTTTATGTTGACAATGTGGTGCAGGCCTGGACAGTTTTTTGGTCGAGGAACATAATCGCCAAGACGTTTTGTTACATTAACACCCGTCCTGTAGAATTTAGGATCTACGCTGTTTACGGTAGTAATGCTCCAGCCTCTACCTCCTACCTCCTGTTTCTTTAATTTATTTTGTAAATCTACCCCGAGATCCTCAATCAGCTTAGATAGCAAAGGGTTTTTTGTTATCTGGACAGCTTTTGTGTTTATCACCCAGTCCATGTCATCTACAGACGCATCCTCAACTTGTTTGCTAACTTTAACATTCACGATGGATTGGAGTCTTTGAAATGTGCCTATTTTAGATTCAGTGTGTACCTCCAGCTCCTCACGTCCTAATGTAATCATAACGCCTACCTGTAGAGAAAGGCGGGTAAAATATAGGCTCACGTATAGGATCAGTAGGCTGAGCGACGAATGGGTCCGAAGACAGAGCCGATCTATCAGTAGGCTAAGTAACGAATTGTCCAACAGAAGACTGCGTCAGGGGGGCATCTAACGCATCTGTAGGCTGAACTCCGGGTTGTCCTAGAGCAGCAGGCTGAATCAGAACACCGGGTAGTTCCAAAGACGGAGCAGTATGCTGAACACGGGGTTGTTCCGAAGACGAATCAGCAGCAGCAGCAGCAGCACAGGGTTGCGGGCTTGCGCAGGGCTTGCGGACATTGCGAGGTTAGGTGGCGGGCTTGCGCTAGGGCATGCGAGGGCGGACAGGCCTCATTTCGGTATGGTCCGTTACCACGAACACTCCTTGCATCCTCCAACAATGGCGTATCCGCCATCACCATATCATTTTGGTTCATCCAACAAGAATAAACAAAACAAATTAGATTAACAAATAACAAAGATGTCTTTAAAACAATAAGAAATAGACTAACAAAGTTACAGAAAGATATCTCTAGAATAAAACAAAAAATACACTTGTTAGAACTGGCAGTACTTACATCTCGAGTGAAACTATGACTGACACCAACAAGATCATGAGCACAAATAATGCATGAGCTGCGGCATTTGCCCGTTTTATACAACAGTTGCCATATACCGCCAGACGTACGCCAACAAAACCAAATCAAAACGAAATCAAAACCGAAACAAAACGAAAACGAAACCGCTATACATGTTGTAACCTGTTTGCCCTCAGCGGTGGGGTCATATAATACTGGTACCGCTGAGGCGGTGGACACACACATCATCAGCTTCATGTCGAGTAAACATCCTCCTCAAGATTGATCAACCAGTCCGAAAAATGGAGTTGATACTAGTAGGAAATCTTTCAGTGACCTATGACCGGACTCACCAGAGGTTTGCATTCATTGAAGCTGGCAATTTTGTGTCAACGACACTAACAACATTAAAGTTATCTTGAACATTTTAAAGATGAAGGAACAAGTGATTGTTTTAATAAGAAAGGATTTGTTGAGTGTGGAGCTGGATACAACTCGAAAAAAAATCGTGTGTGTTTTTAAACACTAAATAAAAACTGCAAAAGTCTAGAAGTGTATTAAGTCCTGACTTTATAATTAGCTTCCTCAGTCAAGAGGAAATCATGCTGGAGAGCAGTAGATCTCAGTCACTTGAGTGAATCTTGGAAGACAAACCCCTAACGATAGACATACAAGACGGATCATTCTATAACGCCTTCTCAACCTATGGTGAAGATGTTGCTGAAGGAAGGTGTTAACGCTATTAATAAAAAATGTAGAAACATTATTTTTGTATGCACTAACCTTTGTAATGCATCATGTCCGACTTTGTAAAAGTCAGTTTCTGTAGTCTGTTGCGGGTAATGGCATGTTTGTGTCTGCCACGGTGGTCTCTGCCACGGTTGTCGCGGTTGCCATGCTTGAGGCTGCTGCCGTTGCTGGCAGTGATGACCGGTACAGTGATGACCGGCCAGCGGATAGCCCTGATACGATAACTTGCTGGAGGGTATACTGCGTCGGTCTGCACATGAAAATTTATATATTTAGGAAAAAATATAACACTGTTTTTGCTCTACCATGAAATAGTTGGATTACAGAGTCCAAAAATATGTCGACATTTTTGGTAAACATACCTTATCATCCCTGAAGATCCGGGTTGATCTGGCCTACCCCTGATCGAGTTGCTACCACGATCTGTTGAATAAAAAGAGTAATGAATTAACGAAGATAAAATCGATCTGGAAAAAAGCATACGGAAGCCGCATTGGTTGATGTCAAAAATATTGGCATGACCGATCTAACTTTTGAGACGTAAATAGCCAAGTTACCCGGTGACGCCGAACGGGCCCTCGATTTCAGCATATACTTGATGGAATACATCTGCAAAGGAGAGAAAGTATATATAAATTAAAGGTTCATTGAAAGAAAGCTAGTTGTGTATCACCTGTTGGGTAAGATGGAGACTGTTAGGTATGCGGACGTCAACATATTCAACAAACCCGCTCGAGTGTTTGTGAGCGGGTTCTCATCTAGTGGGAAGAGTGTCCTTAATGGAAAAGTATCCACTAAATACATTGATAGCTTCGATGAGGTGGTCATTTCACCGCCGGAGCACTTTCCTGTAAGGAAACACGAAAATATAAAAATTCATTCAGGACAAGTCTCATTCGATCCATTATCCAAAAAAAATCTAAATGTAAACTCTTTGTAGTGTATGATGATTTCATGTTAGAATCAGAGTCTCTACGTTATATTGCAATTGTTTTTTGTCTGGGACGCGACGATAAATATATCAGTGAGATATATTTAAACCAATCACTCTTTCATTCAAATCCATTCTACCGTAAAATTTATTTGAATACCACACACTTTTTTATCCTACGCATGCGTGATATTAATCAATTACATTACTCTGGCCCAACATTCCTTGCAAAAGAAAAGAGTTGCATCGTTCATCTCCCTATATAAGTTGCATGTGGAAAAGAAATCGTATGAGCCCATTTTGGTCGGTTTCACACACCCAAGTGATTCGAGACTCTTGATTAGAGGACAAATTGCAGGACATGAATTTCAACAAGTGTTGCCTCTATAAAATATAATGTATGCCAGATTTGAGATAAGTATTGAATTCAAATGGAGAATGTCTACTACAATCCAGAGACTGTTGGATCATACTCTAGCTCGCAGGCCCTACATCAAAGTTGTACGAACATTTGTCCGTCTACAACAAGGCGTGATGTTGAATAATTTCTACAAAGGTCAGAGACTTATACACGATTTAAACAAGCTTCCTTGAAATTTACCAGACGCATGTTCACAGCTGCCCTTCCTGGATCAATTCTCTGTGCGGATGTTGCCTATCAGAAAGATTATGAAGATAAAAATGACAATTAGATATTTATTGATCGTCATTGATATATACAGCAAATATATGTGTGTACAAACCTTGAAAGCAATTAATTTTCAAATATATGATTGCAGCATTTGATACTATATTCAACGAACTAATATGGCCAACAACTCGGATCTGTTCAGATCAGGGAAGTGTGTTTATGAACAGAAGCTTTTTAAGCTTATATGACCGGTATGAACATATCCATTTATAACACCGACAACAAAGTCGTTAAAGCATCACCTGCTGAACGGGTCATACGGACTCTAAAACTAAAGTTGGGTTAATATATGCATGCTAAGAAGACAGAAACGCTATATAGATCACTTGCAAGCATTTGTGAACACGTACAATATGACACCACATTCATCATTAATGGGCCGGGTCCCCTTTGACGTTTATTTGTTGAATGACCCAAGAGAAATTCAGGCACTGTTGTACAAAATGTATATGTATGTAATTAAAGTGCCCAGAATACAACTAAAGGTGGGAGCGTACGTACGCTTACAGTGCAGTGATCCCAGTCTCAAGACATTTAGGAAAGGACACGAACCAAAGTTCACGAAGGAAGTGTTTCGTATTTCACGTACTAAACAAAAACATTACCCTCCAACCTATAAAATTACACTTCTCGATACTGATGAGCCCATCAATGGTTTTGCCTACAGACAGGAACTAGTTCAGTGTGACAGACCTGATATTTATACCATCGAGGTCTTGAAGAGCCGAATTAGACGAGGTAGCAAGCAAATCTAAGTGATTTACACGTATTATCCAAACAGCAAATCTACGTGGATTAATGAAGGAAATGTTGTGTCGTGATTAGTGATAAACGTACTTTGAAACGGAGATGGAATTTTTATAAAAAAACTTAATCAACTAACCCCATCCGAACGCAGTCAATTCATCAAACTATTAACTGATAAAGAAGTTAAAATCATCTGCGAAATATTTACAAATATACTGAGCGGAAAATTGGTCTGTGACAAGCTAACCAAGTCACGGGTAACTAAATTCAATTCTATGCTAAAACAATTAGGCAGTAAATTGTCCGGGAGTAAATCGTCCGGGAACAAAAGGAAAACTTTATCAACCGTGCGTTAAGGGTTTCTGTTAAATTTGCCATTACCCACTGCAGTGAGTTTCATGACAAAAATAATTCATGGATGAATCGGTTTACTACCTAGTTCCAAAATCTAAGATGGATAAGTTTACAACAAATCATATGGCAGCAGCGCCACACCCTTATCTGTCACAACCGGGCCAGAAATAGCAAAACATAGCAGTAAATATTGCAGTCAAAGGTTGAACGAACGTGGGGACGATATGCTAGATTTTATAACGCTTCGCCTGAAATAACACTAAAATGATTTAATTTAATCCAAGGACTATATCGCACTAGAATCACTACAGAACCCACACTGGAACCGATCGATCAAAATGAGACAAATAATGGCGATGCCGCAGCGCTATATACGGCCTCATTGCCCCCCGTGACTAAATCATTGTCCCTGGTTTGCTTCACTACCTAAAAACCAACACAGCACTTATATTTGAACTGAACGGCTTTGTTAGCCATCCCAATGTCCAAAGTCATATTTACGTTCTCTATCTCCTCAAAAGTTTATTGGTCAATAAGACAGTGATAAGCATAGATGTCAAGGAAGTCATTCAAACGTTCCTGGATAAGATGCCTACAGCATTTCACAAAAAATAGACCATTGAAAATTGAAGAGAAGGAGGATGAGATAGAGAGATTCTGGGACAGTTTATAAAGTAACACACGGCTTCGTAACACCAACATAACATCCGTAAACACTACTAAATATTCACTCTATAAAAAAAAAAGATGAACATAAACTGGTACGCTGGCATACTGTTTTACCCTGTCATAGTCGAACATGTTTCGCGAACCACTTACGGGAGGTAGTGCCTTTTTGCGGCCTAGAGATAAGCTCTCGTGATCACACAACACTGCAGTCTTTATCATGACTGATAATATAACGTACGAGAACAGGAAATAAATAAGGTCACCTTGCGTGGAAACAGTCTAAATATTGACAGCTGCACGTAAGGCACTGCCGTAAGACCGTGAACAGAGCCCGAGCACCATCCGAGGACGCTCACATTGGCGCTTGGGTTAGGCGGGGCGGGGCATCGTCTGAGCTCCACTCACTCATTGGCTGTTGGAATAGGCAGGGCGGGGCATCGTCTGAGGTCCCCTCACACCTGAGTCGCCAGGGCAGTATCGCGCTCCCCCATCTCCGGGCTGTTTCGCATCCCTATCTCCAGGGCTGTTTTGCACCCCCATCTCCACGGCTATTTCACACCCTCTATCTCCAGGATTGTTTTGCACCCGCTATCTCCTGGGTTGTTTTGACGCCACAACGCGTCATGGTGACATCATGCTTACGTTGAATATCAATGTATGAATTATACCTAACCTATGAGTAAAAATATGTATGTATAACTGAGCTCTATATAGAACATTAAAACATCAGCAGGCATGGAGATGTCACGTTTTTCCGAGCGTCGTCTACGGATATATTGCTAATAAATTTATATTTAATCGATCTACAAATAAGCTCATACATATCTAAACAAATCACGTGTGATGTGACATCCGGTCATAATATGACAGCATTTATATCAAACGAAAATAAAAACATTGCGAATATCGTTGATATAAATAATACAATCGCGGAAATAGCATTAAACTAATCGAATCTACGCCACGTGTAAATTGAATAATACTGTTCGGATCAAGTCGTTAGCAAGGTTGAAAAAAATCATCATGAACGTGTCCGGAAATGAACATTCGTGCAAGAAGAATATGTGTGAGGTTTTAACCTTTAATACTGCATGCAAATTATTATGTAACTGTTAGATTTATTATCAATAAAATTATCTTAAAATGGATGTTGTTATTACCCTACACACTCAGAGGACTAGCATTGAAAGTGCACATATGCAACATGACATGCAATGAATTGCAACACAGCATGCCTAGCATTGAATTGCGATAAAAATACCAAAAGGTAACCTATACGTAAACAAACTATTTATATAACCTATTAACATATATAACCTATTAACATACCTTATGAATAATCCAAAAGCTGTCCGTCCGTCCGTCCGTCCGCCTGCTAAAACCAGATCCGGTCCCGTCCGAATGACTCCGGTCAACCCTCTACCCACCGCTAATTAAGCCCCATATTATTCTTTCGCATTTGCGTTTTCGGTGGTATATATATACTATTACTGAACATGTTTTTGCTTGAGGCCTCTAGCCTACCTACAAATTCACTCTTCTGTCGAAGCACTTCCTAACCTACGTACATTAACTTCGAAGGGCCATCGTCCCAACACACCAGGGGCACAGGCAATTGAAATTCATGCTCGCCGAAGAAGGGAACACAAGATTTAAACAGAATAGGCACATAGCGTGAAGTACGCACCAGCTCCCAAGAGTTAAGAAGTCGGCTCGCTGTTATTCTGGGACTTGTTGTAATGAACAGATGTTACCCAAACGTTTCTCAAGATATAACTCAGTATCACTTGTTCATCTCATGATATATGTTCAATGGCGTATTTATTCGTATTTATTCATATATTTGCTGAATAAAAGACTGTTGCACTGCCATTATGAGTGAGATCATCATATTTGTACCAGCTTGATGTAATGTGTCGTAGCATACAGTGAGATGCGAACACTGAGATCAAGAGTGGTAATTGCTCATTAGTAATAGGTTCTCGTGTTGCACATATAACGGGTATAATGGTATTAGGATTGATAAAAGGTCAATTGGGGGCTTCCACAAGTGCTTCACTCCTAGCTGGAATTATGTCAGGCCTTGCAACTGTCAGTTTATCCGTACGTAATTGTTTTGCGTAATGCCCGTATATTTCATTTTGTAGCGGTTACATGTAATGCATTTTTTTATGTACGGCAAGATGAAGAGAAACACCTCTAAAGACATCATAACGTAGTTACATCCGGACCATATGTACGAGAGTGTCATACAACATATGCAAAAATACTTGCCTCTGAGATGTTCTTAGTGTTGGCGTGAACATGAAAATACATTTTTTGTTGCATAGAACTAGCAAATTTTCTGTGCAACAAATTGTGTAATAAACTGCCTAGCAAAACACGTCTTATATATGTAGCAAAATGCTCGCCTAAGTTATACCCAGAATGCAATGTGTGCAAAAAAGATTATAAGGTAAAGTTGTACCCAAGATTTAAGATGTATTACAGAACTAAGACAGACCCGAACCTACTCATTTGCTTCAGGGAATTGGCAAGTATTATGTGTAACCGGTTGCATTACTTGATAAAATTTATGTGTAATGTGTATTATAGAAATAAGAAATTCACTGTTAAGCACCCAATACCCCAAGG
This sequence comes from Gammarus roeselii, assembly GCA_016164225.1. Taxonomy (NCBI): domain Eukaryota; kingdom Metazoa; phylum Arthropoda; class Malacostraca; order Amphipoda; family Gammaridae; genus Gammarus; species Gammarus roeselii. The sequence continues at coordinate 17,991 of SDVV010001696.1, forward strand.
CATATCATGAATAAACGTATTTTATATATTATTGATTTATTTATTTGTGAAAGATACAGAACCACACTAAGTTATCGCCTAACCTTGCACTGCAAGTCATTGCAATTTGTCTCAGGAAATACTGCAATGACTTGCTTCCTCCATGTCCTGATGCCTCCATGAATATAGTCTTTCAGAGTCCTACTACCGAGCATCAAGAACTTTCGGCCCACCACTGCAGGCTGTAGAACGCCGATTACCGGACACGTTCATGATGAACTTTTCAACCTTGGTATCATTTCTAAATCGTTTGCTGTTGTTAAATTTACACGTGGCATAGATTCAATTAGTTTAATGTTATTTTCTGCGATTGTATTATCAGGACCCTTGAGCTCTGTTTTAGTTCCTCTTGCAGTAACTCCTTCTTTTGTTTTCTCTGCTGTAAGCTATCAAACGCAGAAAACAGATACGTAATGAGCAGGTGACTGAAACTTTCCTTCAAAAGGAGAAAGAACCCGTTATGGATTAATTTCAAGATGCAAATTATTCGCTCAGTGTGAATATGTTTGTTTTTATCAATGGAAGCATTTAGTTATAATTTTTTCGGTTTGGAAAAGTAGGTGAGATTGCACTTCCAAGTCTATGTCTACATCAGTATCATCACAGATACAGATACAGACACGAGGCCGCATCCCACAGAAAGGGGGGTGGCTGACGGCAAGGCGCACCTCACACCCTCATACGCTCACACTCTTACAACTTACCTTTTTTGTGCTAAAGGATCCGGCCGGTAACCCCGCAACGCACACTCTGGGTCACGAGTGCAGTTCGAGGATCCGTTGTCAGCAGCAGGCCCCGACAGTTTTCACTGGTTTACCCCCGCCGCGTCATAATGGCCGGCCCCCCAACCCACGACCATCCCGGCACGGGATACCATGGGCGGGAAAGCACATCAGCGCAGTGTCAAAATTAACCAGTCACCACCATTCTCCACTCACGCCTGTTCATTGCACGCTCTCTCACTACTTCCACATTCATGTCTCTCATTCCTAATGACTGTTTCACACCATCCATCCACCCAAATTTCAGTCTACCTCTAGGCCTGCGACCACTTGCCTCCGCATTCATTACCCTTTTCACCAATCTCCCTTCATCCATCCTCTCCATGTGCCCAAACCATCTCAGAACACGCGAATCCACTCTGTCCCTCAACTTTTTCACCATCCCCGTTCTGATTCGAACCACGTCGTTGACGATCCGGTCTCCCACCGTTACTCCAGCTATGCTCCTCACAAATTTCATATCGAAAACATTAAACCTTCTCCTCTCCTCTGCTCTCACCCCCTAGTCTCAGCTCCGAAGATCACAGTTTGGACAACAACACCCTCATACAGCCCTCTCTTTGCTTCCATCCCCAACGTCCTACAGCTCATTGCACTCTTCAGTGCACCCAACACTTTACACCCCTCCTTCACTCGCGCCTTCACTTCAGTTTCCACTAGTTCAGTTATCTCCACATGGGAGCCCAGATCATCATCCAGGAGTAAAATTGACTTATTCACGTTTGTTGCTTGGTTGGTTACATGCTAGTTTTTTCTCGTGCATCAAGGCTTTTAATGTATGTTTTTTGGGTATGGTAGAGAATTGATCTTCTTGCTATATTATAACTCGAGAGTTTTAGTATATGTCTTCAGTTTTGTATGTTCTCTGTAGAGTTTTCATCTACAATGCAATCTTTTGGTTATTGTATACAATATCGGAATATTAGGATATAATACGTTTCTATCTGCAATGTAGAACAGTATTTCAGGTCCAATTTAGTTACATGTTGTATATTTTTAGTGTTTTATATATCTTTTTACATCCTGGTACAATGTTAGACGTGGATATTATAGATATAGAAGAATCCATTTGTTACAAACTTGGTTTTGTTGTTAGCCTATTGTATGTTTATTGTAGGATCATTCATCAATGTTTAGGAAGAGTTAGAGAGTCCCCTAGGCCAAAGCTCGTTTTGTGTATGTTTATTTGTATAAGTAGACCGATTTACTATGATGGATACCCTATTGTATTACAGTTTTTATTGTTAATTAGAGCAGAGTAGAGAATTACGTAGTTATTTTATTATTGTTGTATGATTTTCCCACGATAATCATAGGAATGTATGTTAATGAGGCGTAAATCCGTACTGCATCTCTGTGGAATTTCGTCATTGAACCCTAGCAAGTGTGTAGTTTAACGTTTTAGAAGACGATTCACTGGATGGATGGGTCCTGGTGTGCGTTGGTTTACACTCATTGGTAGTCATTTGTAGTTTCCTTTGGAGTTCCTCCATGTTCAACGTGAATTTGTACGTTCTTGTGGATGTCGGTCTTAAGCTCCATGGGTTTGTTAGAGAGGTTATGCAATAAGCTGCTCATCGTTGTAGTGATTTACTTAGGTCGTCAGTTATCAGATGCCCAAGTTTTTATGTCACACTGTTTGAGACTCATGTCAGGCCCATTTTTGGCAACTGTACCTGTGTATAGATGCTCGGTTATGTCCAGAATGTGACTCTGCTTGACGTTGTTCAGAGATGATGGACTAAACAGATGCATGTTATGTCTGAGGTATTATACCATGACTGGGTGTTAACTCTAAATTTGTTATACATCAGTGGTAGATTGCTGAGTAGTGACCTAGTAAAGCATTGTAGAGTTCGTTGTTATGTCACAGTGGGCTTCGATTTTGTTCTTATATAGATATCATATCTTAGTAAGGTTTAGGAATTCTTTCAGATTGAACGGATACCATAATATTATTATTTGTTATGCATGAACTCAATGTTGAATAACATATATTTTCGGTATGACTGTTATGCTGTTTTGTTTCTAGTATACGATCTTAGTCATGAACCAGAACAAGTGGGATATTGGAGTAGGATTTATCATCTGGGTGTGGTAGGATACATCTTTTATAATAGTTAATCATTGTCGGTTAGGGTAGAGTAGAGAATCTTATTTAGCTATTTTATAGTTGTTGTTGTATGTTTTGATTGGTTATTATAGGAATATATCTGTATTTGAAATAAATTCGCCTAATTTCATGGAATCTTTGGTACAAAATACGCTTAATTGGATGCAATGATCCAAAATATTGATATGTTTTACCTCTCGACATTGGATTTGGGTCCGGTTCTATGTCGTCTTGGAGAACTAATCTACCGGATTTGTGTAGAGTGTTAGTGTTAAAATTCTTCAATAATTTAATGTATATCTCAATTATGTTATCCGTTCATATTTCTTTCCCAGATGCTTATTCCGCATGATTTACTTTTATAAGTGAATGTAATCCGTTTGCAGTTTGTACACTTAGAAGTTGTTGATTAATTCATGCTTTGTTATATGATTGCGTAGCAATTCAGTATATCTGACTTATTCGAGCATTCACCAGATCCACTGTAACATTTTCACTGTAGGTTTGTAATGTAGCGGGGTCGTAAGCCGTTGATGACCAAGGCGAGCGATGATAGGCCTAATATTTCGCAAAAAAAAAGCATGTAATCGCATTATAATAGCTAGCTGCATGCCGAGAATGAAGTCAGTGTTAGGTGGAGATCAAGGGGAGACTGACGTTTCGGGTTAGAATAAATTAAATGAATGTTCATGTCTCAACAATTTGTTTACGAGTGTTGGATGAAAAAATCTCCGAAGGTGATTTAGCTTGGTTCGAAGATATATTGACTACTGATGGAGATATACATTTTCTACAAATGCGTAGAACAAGAATCATAAGAGTGTGAGGTAACATTCATATATGGAGGAAGAAGCAGGATTTGGGTAACTGATTTCGATACATTTCAGTCGTATGTAACAGAGTTCAAAGAAAATGAGAAGGTAAATCTTGAAGTTGGTATGATCCAAGCAGAAAACCTTCACAAGTGGTAAATAAATTTTATCTAAGAACAAAATAAAATATGGATCGTATGCAACAATTCCTCAATGCTGAAGATCAGAATGACTTTGAATTGGAGACGATTCGAATATTTAAAATTCACAGAGAAGAAGAAATACATTTGTGGACTCACGGGTCTGGAACAGCCTTCGGTATTCGTATCAAAAGTATGATGGAGTATATGGAGGATTTTGAGAGGGAATTGAAACATAGTGATGATGAATATGGTTGGATATATGAACCGTGCAGTTACAAATCAAAACAACAAGGTAGAAAGTATTGATGTATCCAGCAAGATCTGCAATTAATACTAATAAAACAGTTTTAAACCATGTAAATCATTAATAATGTTTATATTATTCTTAACTCAAAGGCTAAGCAATGAATTGCAATGAAATACATCAAGTCAGTTAGTCGGAAGTATCATCGAATTGTCGAACTCGGTAAATGAATATGTTTCAAGGCGGGAAACGATACCCATAAACCTATCTCGGGGTGAACGATCTAGATGTGTTACAGATTGGTAGGATATAAATCAGAGTCCGATCAGATCTTGCTCAGTCAAGTTTATGATTCTGTTGTGTAAGGATTAGGAATTGCTTGAGACATCGTTTGTTTGTAGGTAATAGGGTAACGAAGGTCTGTAATGTGTGCAAAAAAGAAATAAAATTGAAAACATAAATCCACGAGTAATAAGTGGCGACATCTGAAACGAAGTCATCGTCAAGAATATGAAAATTATAGGAAAGAAAAGGTAAATCAGACGTGCAAGTCGTCAGAGGATGTAGTGTCAGGAGATATTGAAGTAAATGTGGTAGACCTAGCATGAGACGAAGTGTACGTTTGTGTGAAACTGGATACAAATATGAAATACTTTCAACATTCAATCCATCTAAGATTTAAAATCTGGCCTCTCTGCTAACTAATATGGGTCGTGAGTGACCACGAAGGCGAAAGAATAAGGTGTAAGTAATATAAAGAACCGTGTGGAGGTGTTCATATGTAAATATCAATGACTGAATACCATACATAAGGTTAGGTTAGGTTAGGTTTTTGATGGGTGTGAATAACATGTAAAAGTGATGTAGAATTAAGTCAAATCAAAAATCAAGAATCATATAAAAATAGCTATAACAATCAAACAACGATGTAATTACCTATGAAAATGGATGAAATTTGCTAGATCAAAATTGGAAGTGTGTATCAGAACTGCAAAGGATAGAACAAAATGTAGAGTCAAGGGGAGATATTTGTTATGCATTAATCCTAAAACGCTGAAAAAAACATATGTAAGCATGAAAAATTGATCGATAATAAATAATTCTTAGATAGAATAGGTTAGGTTAGGTAAGGATGATTAGTTCTTTTAATCTAACATGCCGTGAAGCTGATCCACATCAAATATCTTGTAACAAAAGCAAGGGATATTGTTCTAATGGAAAAAATCACAGATCAGAGGTAAAAATGCTACAAATGTTAACCGCCCATGTTTATGCATACAAATATGTTCATGCGTCTACATTGTGCCGGTATCGAAACCTGTATGTGCTTACATAGTGCCGGTACTGGTGCCGGATTTGACCCTGATATTGGCATACATTGTGCCCACCGACCACTGCATATGCGTACAAAAGCGTGTATGTGTGTACAGGGTGTGTGATAATAAAAAACTGCGTAAAATAGAGTCGTGTGGAGGATTTGAAATGTATATCGCAAAAAAATAATGACTAAATATAATACATAACCATCAAACTTGAATGAATATACATAATTATTGGTTAAGATAGTTAGGTTAGGTTGCCTAGGTATTAATGCATCTGGCAGTGTATGGTAACCCTTTTTGCACATATGTATGCAAATGCCTACATGGTGCCAACACATGTGCCGACACAGTGACGCTAACGACCCTGTATATACGCATTGCGCCGACACATGTGCCGACACAGTGTCGCTAACGACCATGTATATATGCATTGTGCCGATACATGTGCCGACACAGGGACGCTAACGACCCTGTATTTATGCATTGGATGGACACATGTGTCGACAAAATGACGCTAACGACCCTGTAAATGTGTACAAAGCGTGTATGCGTGTACATGGTGTGTGATAATAAAATGAAAGCTGCGTAAAATATAACCAAATGGAGGAATCTGATATGTATTTTGCATAACAGAATGACTAAATACCATACATAACCTTCAAACTTGAATAAAAATATATATAAATAATGGTCAAGTTGGGCCAGATTGATCAGATATTCAAACCTAACATCGCGTAAAACTGATCCACATTAAAAAACTCTCTCTCTTTTGGAACCAAACGTGCTGAGTCTCATCCAAACATGTAATGGAGATATCGATATATTCTGGAACCTAAACATCTGCAAACGGATATTTGCTGGATCAAAATTAGAGAAGTGTATTCAAACTGCTAATAATATGGTAAATATACATCCCTAGTGGAGAGATTCCTACATATCAATACCATACATAAACATCAAACTTGAATGAAACTACATAAGTATTGGTTAGAATAGGTTAGGTCAGGTATTAATGCATCTGGCTGTGTATGGCAACCCATTTTGCATTTATTGATATTTGGTCTATGTTGTCGTACATTGATATATATTTCGCTAATTATGTACCTTAGACATGGTTTATATCTTAGATCTTGTTGACTGCGTACCTTACATCGTAGATCTCTAGTAAAAATGTTTGAGTGGATTTATTCAATATTCGTTATGACAGACGAAAATGGTAGGAGCAACACATCAATTATTACAATAAAAAATCTTATTCTAACAGTAAAACCATACATAATACTTGCTAATGCTTTAACACCCGTAACACTCACTGACATATGCGGTAAGCTTACGTAAACAGTTTGAACTCTACAGCCTACTAACGAGCGACCACCTAACATTACTTGAAATTAATCGATATTACTGGACTTGTAACAAGCAGAGTGAAAGAAATGTACATATATA
>SDVV010001697.1:0-24890 GCA_016164225.1 Gammarus roeselii
GAGATGTCTCATGGTATTCTTGTGTTTACAAAGTTTGCATTTAAAATTATAATACACCAAATCTCGGTGACAAGAATTTAGGAAATAATTTTGGTCACTTTCGTGCAAAAAGTCCCGAGTATCTACGTTTTGTTTGGTTTGAGAGGTGCTCTACTTTTAACTGCGTTACACAACGAAAAATGCGTTCAAGTAACGAATACGAAGGCGAATACACGAGCGTATTCAGGCATTAGACAACAAGTCCAGCAATTGTGTTCGGACTTGCTTAAAGCTACAAGGTGTGCTATAAATCTGACTCTGAGTTTCATACTGCAAATTTATGATGAGCAAATAAAAACCGGACCTGCCCCCCGCGCAGCACCTCGCCAGAGACAACACAACTATGCAACAACATTTATAGATCTCATATATATGTGTACTTATGAGAATAAGAATAAATCGTACTGAAGTAAGTGCCTGTGCACCTGTACAGGGATTGCCCTTACCTAATGCTCGCGTATATTGAAATGAGTGTGCCGTGATTAGTTATAGGGTCAATAAGTCATCGTTTTTATATGCACGACTGTCCTGAGTATAATAGGCAATGTTCTATGCGTGTTCTTCTTTAAAGCCTTTGAAATGTGAATACTTTTTCGAGGATTGTTATCCAACAGGGTCTGCTTCTGGAAAAAAAGTCATAAAAAAAAAGTCATATACAAGTTAAATTACATTATGAAAAATGTCTTCGGGTTTTGCAGAGTTTACTATCAATGTAATTTCCACTGCAGATACACATTGCACATGTGTAAAGCACCTTTGATCATTAACTCAACCCTGTACGGACGCAGTAAGATGACTCCATCAGTTACAAGTAATATCAGATACCCGCAAACTTCCTATGACGGGTTATAAATATGGGGACATCATAAGTAACGTTAATATAACCAAGCGGTCAATGACAAACTTCTCTCCTGGGAGCCTCAGACACGCCTGGTTGCGTAGCTTGCGTACAAATATAGCGTGTTCCAGTAAAAACATGTACCGCATCTTCGTGTACAGTTGTTTTTTTTGCATTGAGATGAGAGAAATGAAGCCACAGAGAAACATCAATGGATTCTTTATAAATATTCATGATAAAACTTTATGGCGTCAATCCTTGGCGTCAAGACAAGAGGCCTTGAGACTATTACAAGAGGAAACTATTGAGAGCTTCGTTTGACCCTTAAAGTACTGTAAAAGAGACGAGAGAAGAAATAAGTGAATCAACACATCTTCAGGAAGAGCCTCATACGGAGTGAGAGTTATACTGTAGGACAAGTGGTACGGTGGAAAGCAAGTAAGCAACGACTGTCGTATGGCCCTGTGGTGGGACGGTAGATAACGAGCGTACTACGACAGACGTGTGGCATTGGGCCCTGAGTTGGGAGCGTAGATTGCAAGTAAGCAACGACTGACGTGTGGCGTACGGTCCTGAATTGGGACAGTGGGTAGTGAGTATACCACGACTGACGTGTGGCTCTTTGGTGGGGCTGTGGATACAATGCGTTTTGTTAACCTTACTTTACGGTGTTTCATTCAACACTATCAACTTAACCTCATTGAAACAATGTGTAGATAAATACACTCTAACAAATATATAATAACGATTCAAAATGAATTAAAAAAATCAAAAGATATGAATACTAGTCTGTAAAAAAAAAATTGCGCAGCACAGCTAAACAACTACAACGAAACATGTCCTATTTCAAAATTACAATTATAAACTTTTAAATTATGATCAACGAATAAATCCGGTGGCATTCTTCAGGATGGATAGTTCAAAATCAGGCTTGAAACAACCCGCTAAAACCGTAAAACTAATAAGTGCGGTAATAATAATGCAAATAAAATGTCCTTATTAAACAGTAAAATTCAACGACGGGGCGCAGGACATAAATTTGTTTCAAGGTTTCCTTTTGATGAACCTCGTAATGAACTGTTTGTTCATTACGGGAAGGAATACTCCGAAATTGATAACAGAGGCTCGACTACACACAGTATAACGAATAAACGCTGACATTATATTATGACTATAATTAATAAACGCTGACATTATATTATGACTATAATTAATAAACGCTGACATTATATTACGACTATCATTCATCTGGTTTGATGATTGAAGGCTAATCAAAGTTCAAGAAGTCGTCTAATAACAGAAACGGTTGACAGCTTGTCGACAGCTTGTTGACAGCTTGTCGACAGCTTGTTGACAGCTTGTTGACAGCTTGTCGACAGCTTGTTGACAGCTTGTTGACAGCTTGTTGACAGCTTGTTGACAGCATGTTGACAGTTTGTCGACAGCTTGTTGACAGCTTATCGACAGCTTGTTGACAGCTTGTTGACAGCTTGTTAACAGCTTGTCGACAGCTTGTTGACAGCTTGTCGACAGCTTGTTGACAGCTTGTCGACAGCTTGTTGACAGCCTGTCGACAGCTTTTTGGCAGCTTGTCGACAGCTTGTTGAAAGCTTGCCGACAGCTTGTTGACAGCTTGTCGACAGCTTGTTGACAGCTTGTCGACAGCTTGTTCACAGCTTGTCGACAGCTTATTGACAGCTTGTTGACAGCATGTTGACAGTTTGTTTACAGCTTGTCGACAGCTTGTCGACAGCTTGTTGACAGCTTGTTGACAGCTTGTCGACAGCTTGTTGACAGTTTGTTTACAGTTTGTCGACAGCTTGTCGACAGCTTGTCGACAGCTTGTTGACAGCATGTTGAAAGCTTGTTGACAGCTCGTTGACAGCTTGTTGACAGCTTGTGGACAGTTTGTTGACAGCTTGTTGACAGGGTAAAATAAATGATATATTATGGAATTCATCAATCTCCAATTATATATTGAAAAGCATAATAATCAAATGCCGTTTAATTTCGCATAACTACATGACTTAGACTATCAGCAACATCGAGAGAGAAATTAGGATGAATTTTCATTATTTGCTGCAAACGAGATAGGGAAATATTTACGAAACGAATCTGTTGCAAAGTAGTACTCGAGATCGGCAAATACTGTAGATATTCTGTGACATATAGATTAATACTGTATGTATTCTGTGGCATAGAGATTAGTTCAGTATGTATTCTGTGACATACAGATTAATACTGTATGTATTCTGTGACATATAGATTATTACTGTATGTATTCTGTGACATAAAGATTAATACTGTATGTATTCTGTGACATATAGATTATTACTGTATGTATTCTGTGACATATAGATTAATACTGTATGTATTCTGCAACATATAGATTATTACTATGTGTATTCTGTGACATAAAGATTAAAACTGTATGTATTCTGTGACACATAAATTGTTACTTTATGTATTCTGTGACATATAGATTAATACTGTATGTATTTTGGAACATATAGATTACAACTGTATGTATTCTGTGACATATAGATTAATACTTATGCATTCTGTGACATATAGATTAATACTTATGCATTCTGTGACATATAGATTAATACTGTATGTATTCTGTGACATATAGATTAATACTGTATGTATCCTGTGACATATAGATTAATACTGTATGTATTCTGTGACATATAGATTATTACTGTATGTATTCTGTGTCATGGAAATTAATACTGTATGTATTCCGTGGCATAGAGATTAATACTGTATGTATTCTGTGGCATAGAGATTAATACTGTATGTATTCTGTGGCATAGAGATTAATACTGTATGTATTCTGTGGCATAGAGATAAATACTGTATGTATTCTGTGGCAAAGAGAATAATACTGTATGTATTCTGTGGCAAAAAATGCGATACTGCATGTACCGTGAAGCTTATAGATTAATACTTTCTGGATTCTGTGGGATAGAGTGTAATACTGCAATGTTGTCTGTGGCATACAGATTATTGTCTGGTTCGCAAAACTTGTATTTTTACTCTAACTGTCTGATGGCATTGTTTCCCCTGGAAAAGTGTTCATTCTTTGATTTTTATCTGATAGATGTTTCCGTAGGATTACATTATTTCCTGACAGAATATTGCTTTGTTTCTGCCATCAGCCGCACTCTTGTACTAAAGGGTCTGTGCATGAGGGTTAGTACTAACAAGAGATGGCACCGAGATCACTTCAGTGACGCATTAGTGCTGAACGGTGCAAAAAAGAGGGGAAATATAGCAGAACGGAGGGGAAAAATAAAGAAAATACTTCTAAAATTAAAGGGAATCTCAGGAGTGGAATTGAATATTTTCTGATTTAGGGGTAGAAGGGAATATCTGAGGACGGGATTTTGAAGCGATAACAGGTTGGGGCAATTTTCTTTATTGTTTCATATCGCACGGAAATCGTTCATGGGTTCTCCAGGAAAATAACTTTGGCAAACCATCGTCACCGAGTTGCATATTGAGGCAAGGAAGTGCACAGCATTTCGACTTATTAATCAACTTAATTCCTAACTTTATGTTATTCACGGAGCATTTGACTGCAAAACTTTTAATCATAAACTGTCTCAATAATTGTAAATTTATTTAGCATGCATGGCTAATAAACTATAATTTACGATATTTCCCCAGTTCACCACTTCCACCGGAGGTTCAGGATGAAGATTGTATCCTTCCTAAGCAACAGCAACGCTCTTTTTAGGGCTCAGAACCTCTCCTTTGGTCGCGCTGCCCGAGAACGAGGGCTCATTTCCAATTGATTCCCTGAGGAAATATTCCGCTGTCTGGTTTATACGGACTCTGAACAACTGTCCTATTTCGCCTCCCTCCCTCCTAATTTAGCACAAGCCAGGCAAGGAGCAGATGGCAGGAGTGTTGATTGCAGGAACAAATGCGGGCTGATTGCAGGAGAAAATATATGCTTGATGCCATGAATAAATATATGATTGATTGAAACAAGCAAATGAAGTTATAATACAACTCATGCTCGAAAGTCAGTGTCAATCAATCTTTCTCTCTCCTTTCCAATTTGGGGCTTAACCCACTTCCCCAAACACCATCATTTGCATGTGCTGCTAAAACCATTATTTTTCATATCTTTCCATCAAGTCTCCATCGCGTCAGATTGTTTCGTGTTCACGAGTCGCTTTTTCCGAGGCATGTGCTCAGCCCACAGATTCAATTGAATTAACACCATCCTACTTTTTTCAGACGCTAGTTCAGATCAAAACATCGCCATGCAACAATCTAGTCTGATGTGGCGTGAAACGCTGCACAAAGACTTAAGCTGTACTCGTGCGAAAGAGTAATCGTGTTTCCAGAAAGATATTCTTCAATGCTATATTACACGAAACTGAAAGCTTCCTTGTATACGAGAGTAGCCTGTTTGTTTGATTACATCGACTGGCAGGTCATTTCGCCAGAATTTTCATGGAGAAATGTCCTAAGGAGAGCAGAGCGGCATGCGACCAAAGAGATAGAAGATTGGTCTCTACTCACAACGCGAAGTAAACTGCGGACGTGAGAACATGAGTTTACGCGCTTCAACTTGTTGCAGTAATTATATTAACATATTCCTATTGCTTTAAACTCAAAATTACTTCAACTTCTTTGCTTATTAACTTTTTTGATTCTTCAGAATGGGCACTCTTTTTGTTATTTGGCTCTGCCCTTGGATAAAAATGCATGACTGCTCGACATAAAGGAGATACGAGAAGTCTCCAATGACAAGGAGATCTATCAAATAACAAAGGTCATGACTTATATCTATCAAACGTGCATTTTTAAAATTCAATATACATGCCTTCATGTATTATTCATTTCTCAATCCAGAGTTCGACAGCACTTTTCTTTTCCCAAATAATCCCAATCCTCCTCCTGTTTCCTCCAAATAATTCCCCTCCTGATACGTCCAAACAATCCCCTTCCTGATTCCTCCAAATAATCTTCTCCTGATTCCACCAAATAATCCCCCTCCTGATTTCTACAAATAATCCCCCTACTGATTCCTCCGAATGATCCCCCTCCGGATTCAATCTAATAGTCTCCTCCTGATTTCTCCAAATAATCTCCCTCCTGATTTCTCCAAGCAATCCCCCTACTGATTCATCCGAATAATCCCCCTCTTGATTCTTCCAAATATTCCCCCTCCTGATTCCATGAGATAGTCCACCTCCTGAGTCCTCCAAACAATCATTCTCCTTATTCCTCTAAATAATCCCTCTCCTGATTCCTCCGAATTATCCCATTCCTGATTCGTCCAAATAATCCCCCTCCTGATTCCTCCAAATAATCCCCCTCCTGATTAAAAAAAATAATCCCTCTCCTGATTCCTTACATCTGATACTCTCCCTCCTAATTCCTTAAAATAATCCCCTCCTGATTCCTCCTCATAATCACCCTCTTGATTCCTTCAAATAATCCCACTCCTGATTTCCACAAATAATCCTCCACATGATTCCTCCAAATAATCCCCCTCCTGATTCCTCCAAATAGTCTCCCTCCTGATTCCTCCAAATAACCCCCCTCCTGATTCCTTTATATAATCCCCCTCCTGATTCCTCCAAATAAGCCCCTCATGATCCCTCCAAATAATCCCCCCCCCCTGATTCCCTGAGTAATCCCCCTTTTGATTCTTCAAAATAACCCCCTCTTGATTTCTTCAAATAATCCCCCTTTCTATTCCTTCTATTAATCCCACTCCTGATTCCTATCCGTTGACCTGAAGCCAAATGCCGCCTCTCCAGCCACTCTGTAATTGAATTCTCTGTTCCGAGTTAAAACAGCCAATACTGTTCGTTGATGGAGTTCCCGAGCCAGTGAGTGAGCGGTTAGTGTTCGAGCCAGTGAAAAAGCGGTTGGAGTGCATGAGCCAGTAAAGAGGAGTTGAAGTGTACGAGCCAGTGGAGGGGGGTTGAAGTGCACGAGCCACTGAAGGGGGGTTGAAGTGTACGATCCAGAAAGAGCGATTGAAGTGTACGAGCCAGTGAAGAGGGGTTGAAGTTTACGAGCCAGTGAAGGGGGGTTGAAGTGTACGAGCCAGTGAAGGGGGTTTGAAGTGTACGAGCCAGTGAAGGGGGTTGAAGTGTACGAGCCAGTGAAGAGGGTTGAAGTGTACGAACTAGTGAAGAGGGGTTGAAGTGTACGAGCCAGTGAAGGGGGGTTGAAGTGTACGAGCCAGTGAAGGGGGTTGAAGTGTACGAACTAGTGAAGAGGGGTTGAAGTGTACGAACCAGTGAAGGGGGGTTGAAGTGTACGAGCCAGTGAAGGGGGGTTGAAGTGTACGAGCCAGTGAAGGGGGTTGAAGTGTACGAACTAGTGAAGAGGGGTTGAAGTGTACGAGCCAGTGAAGGGGGTTGAAGTGTACGAGCCAGTGAAGGGGGTTGAAGTGTACGAACTAGTGAAGAGGGGTTGAAGTGTACGAGCCAGTGAAGGGGGGTTGAAGTGTACGAGCCAGTGATCCGCTCCCAATTTGGGTATAAAGTATTGGAATAAACTGGAAGATGAAAAGAATGTGACGGTGGGACAAAAAGACTTCAGGCAAGAAATAAAATATAATCGTCACCAACAGTAAAATGGGGGTATCTTTTGTACAGCGCCGTATGTTCTCTATTCGAGAACAATGCCCATATCACTGCAATTGCCTTTTATGTGCATATTGCCTGTAAAGAAGGGAACGAGCGCTATATTTAAGAAGAATTAATACATAATTCAGAAGGTTGATTTTGTTCTATATTCCATTAGGCCAGTGATCCTTAATATTCGTGTCTCACAGGGAAGGTGATGTACAACAGTACTCTTAGCTAAAAATAACCAGTACTCTTAGCTAAACATAACCAGTACTCTTAGCTAAAAATAACCAGAACTCTTAGCTATAAATAACCAGTACTCTAAGCTAAAAATAACCAGTACTCTTAGCTAAAAATAACCAGTAATCTTAGCTAAAAATAACCAGTACTCTTAGCTAAAAATAACCAGTAATCTTAGCTGAAAGTAACCAGTACTCTTAGCTAAAAATAACCAGTACTCCTAGCTAATAAAAGGTCGGGAAATAGTTCAGCATTTCGAAATGATTGTCACGGATGAGGGAGACCACCAGTATTTGATTGACTGTATATGTCTCTGATAGTGGTTTAAAAGTGCTTGACCATTTAGCCGGTGACAATGATTCAATTAAGGGTTGAGTGATAGGAAGCACTAGAGTGATGGGAAGCAATTATACAGTATCATAATATTTGTGTGCCATTACACTTAAATATAGGGTATAAAGTGTAATGGAAAGTCCAGTCATGTAGTTTGGACAAAAAATATTCTAATGTCAGTTGGTGATGAGCAATTTGGTGAAGTTCTCGGCTAACAGCATTATTAGATCTTTTGCTGTACACAAATCCGATTGAAACTATTTATGGTGCGGTTACACGTCGTGCATTATATCAAAAGTAGCAATTTTGACTCGGAGTGTCAATTTCAGTAAAGTCGATTGAGAGAACGAAATTTCAACTCGCTGAGTTGCAGTGAGAATACGACAGCATCAGTGCCCCGCTGCCAACGACAGAAGAGCTGCTGTATGCATTACAAGCCTCCAATAATACAGAGACGTATAATTTAAGTAAATAATCCAAATACATTATTTTGGCGTGAAATCTCGCGACCACATTTGATTTTAATTTTGTTGCGTATCACAATTCAGAGAAGAAAAGAAATATTTTGCGTCGCGGTCAATCTCAAGTTGATTTTCGACAACGCGTGTGTTTATGGGCACTCATTGCGACAAAAATGCGTGTGTTTATGGGCACTCATTGCGACAAAAAGCCGCCAGGCAGTTCACTGTTTGCTTCAAACTCTCTTATAAAAAAGAGTTTAACAAATTGGGAAGCAAAATACATAATTGGTAATTAAGATATCCGAAATATTGTCCTCAAACAATTACAAGGTCATACACGCGGCAATCAATTGACTTTTTCACAATTCCTCTCAGCTTTGGTAGGCGATATAACAGAAAGTGCTAAGGGACTTGAAACAATTTCAACTTCAGCTATTCTTCTTCACGCGTTTTCACGGCCAAGCTGAAACCATGAGCTTCTTTACTTGAGAAATTTTAGTTTGAAGAACAATATAACTTCACTACTTTGGAGAATAATATAACTTCACTACTCTGGAGAACAATATAACTTCACTACTTTGGAGAGTAATATAACTTCACTACTTTGGAGAACAATATAACTTCATTACTTTGGAGGGTAATATAACTTCATTACTTTGGAGAACAATATAACTTCACTACTTTGGAGAACAATATAACTTCACTACTTTCCACCATCAGAGAAAGTCGGGGGGCTTAGTGGACACTTGTCTTTATTGGTCAGTTAACGGATCAGTGTAAGTTGACCAACTAAGAATTTTAATGATGCGTAAATGGTGCAATGAACTGCATTAAAAGGCTCGTTCAGTTGGATTATCGTAAAGCTGTTAACGTCTCAACAGGCCCAGCAGCAACCCATTCCGTCAACGCAGGCCCGGATAGGACGGGATGGATTGCTGTTGGGCCTGTTGAGATGTTGCAGGCTCCATTTAAAGGTTACTAGTCTCAATAGGCCCAGCAATGATCAATTCCGTATGTTCAGGTCAATTTCAAAGGCTATAAGTCTCAATGGGCCCAGTACGACCCATTCCGTCTGTTTATGCCCGGTTTAGAGGTTCCTCCGCCGTTTTTGTTCCACCTTCCTTGCAGTTGTCGGCAGACCATACCGAGCTTGTACGGTTACACACGTTGTTAGCTTGTTTAAACTTAAGTGCCTAACATTGCACGTTTTATTATACTTCTCCCATGTACTTTTGGGGTTTTGCGTTACAGAATGAAGAGAATGTCACGGTGGTTTGGGTGACCAGAGATGACATGACTCACAGGTAGCAATGGCGGCTGAATACACCTTTGGTGAGGACGTCAGAGGACTTCAGCAGCCTTCAGTAAGTAGTGATCTGTTTTATTTTATTCTTAATTGCGTCCAATGGTCGGAGTTGTGCAATAAAGTCAGTAATATTTGACTAATATTTGACTAATATTTGACTGAAGTCCTTATGATGAAGAGCAATCAGTATAGAACTGGTGTCCCGTACTTTAAAACAACAAAAAGACTAGTCATTTCTAAATGATAAAATGTTGCTCTGAAAAATGCAATGGATATTACTATACAATATTTTACTTGTTCTCCCCGTATTCTATCAATATTCTGCATCGATATCCACATGACATTAGTAATGTTTAATGTACAATCTAAACACAAATAAGTAGTCATTCGAAGAACTGTTCTTCACTAGCACTTCCCATTGACGAGTGATTCATCAGTGTCCAAGTGCTATACTTCTCTTCCTGCTCATGATAGGTCATCGTGCTCATACTGGCACCAATATTATGCCGTATGCTGGTGACTGCCTCCTCTCACTTCCCAATATTCTCTCATAATAGATCAACGCAATCCAGCAGACGACAATATATTCACATTATGGCATCATAAACCTCCCGATACATCGTCTGGGCGTACAGTTCATTGCCATTTCAGTGAATTATTCGAGGGCGTATCTCATACATCACCCACAGGCCTCCTCACTGCACTGGGTGTGAGGCGTCGCTAATGCATCATCCACAAGCCTCCCCACTGTACTGAGGGTGAGGCGTTGCTCATACATCACCCACAGGCCTCCTCACTGCACTGGGTGTGAGGCGTCGCCCATGCATCATCCACAAGCCTCCCCACTGTACTGAGGGTGAGGCGTTGCTCATGCATCACCCACAGGCCTCCCCACTACACTGTGTGTGAGGCATCGTTCGTACATTACCCACCGGTCTCCCCACTACACTGGGTGTGATTCGTCGCTTACGCATCACCCTCTGGCCTCCCCACTACACTGAGTGTGAGGCGTCGCTTATGCATCACCCAAAGGCCTCTCCACTACACTGGGTGTGAGGCGTCGCTTATGCATCACCCTCAGGCCTCCCCACTACACTGGGCGAGAGGCGTCGCTCATGCATCCCCCACAGGTCTCCCCACAACACTGGGTGTGAGGCGTCGCTTATGCATCACCCACATGCCTCCCCACTACACTAGGTGTGAGGCGTGTTCATGCATTACTCACTGGCCTCCCCACTATAATGGGTGTGAAATGCTGACAATATATAACATGGGCAAAAGTTACCATCATAAGAACGTTATTACAAGTATCTTGTTGTGTGGGATCATCCTGTCAAATATACAGACACAGTGACGAATTCATATCGATTGGTTGCTCACAACATTCAACATGGGCAAAAGTTAAAATCATAAGAACGTTATTACAAGCATCTTGCGGCGTGGGATCATCCTGATGTCACCTATAAAGACAGTGACAATATGATATCGATTGCTTGGTCAAGACCCCTGCGATAAGTTGTTTTCGAGTACTGATGTCTGCGTTAGCATTCGGTTTCAACATAAGGCTGTTTTATGACCAAGACGAATGATACTCTAAGTTTAAAACTAGGATTATTGCTCTAATGCAACTTTACTGCAAGTTTACTCTCCACTAGTTTTCATTTAAAGTGACGAGTACTCACACTGTTCGGCGAAACGTTTAAATTAAAGCGTTTTTTTAGAATTTGTCATGTAACTAAAATGGCTCTTCTTGCTCCTCGTGAGCAGCAGAGGCTACGATACAATTCGTAAAGCCGGCCATCATTGTATCGCAGCAGTTATTGCTGTGAGTTATGATGTCGGCAAAGTCAATATTACGAGTAAGGTTTTGAATACATCAGATGTTTCATGACAGAGCAGCTCCATGCTACAATGGATGCCGAGGGCATCTCTGTAGCCTTCAGTACGTTGGTTGCTGCGGCACACTGAAGTCGTTCAAATCCATGAGGCTTCGGTCTAAAACCGCGTGAGGCTCGTTCATTTCCACGCTTTCTCCGTTCAACGGTTCGACGTGAGGACAACTTTTCAAGATTGGTCTGGAGCGACTTTTGACAGACGAGCGCTTTGAGGACAGTCTGAGGCTTGTTTAGTTCCACTAAAATATGGTTAAAAAAATCCCCCAAATCGTAAATGAGGCCCAAGTAATACCGTATTATATATCAACAATTAGTTCCAGGCATATTATTATTTGATATTTCAACTATAATTGTTTTACAAGTGTTTGCGAATAGTATGCACAGGATGTTTACATCGATCAGCTGTTTAGCAAAAAGACCTGACTCACGAGAAATTCTAATGCATACGCACTCTTCGTGTGCATAGACTGTGAGGCTGCAGGACGTAAGGCGTTCGTTCAAAGTCCCAAGACCTTCGAGACTTTGAACATCGTGTGCACACCCCATTAGTGGTTGCTTGGGCTTACTGAAGCCTTTGCGATTGCTTGCTGAGGCTCACTGAAACCTTTGGTATAATGGCTGCTGAGGTATTCCAGAACCTTTGGTATAATGGTTGCTGAGGTACGTTGCCGCCTTTGCTGCATTGGTGACTGCGGCACACTGAAGCCGTAGTCACCAGCACGCTGAAGCATTCGGAACAAGATTGCTGCGACACACTGAAGCGTTGGTTCAAGGTTGCTGCGGACCACTTCAACCTTCACTACAACGACCACTGCAGTCCACTGAATCCTTCCCTAAAATGTCTACTGTAATCTGTTAATCCTTCCCTCCCATTAGGTACAGGGGGGGTTCATCTCTTGGAGGACATCCAATGCACGACCGCATAGATAGCCAAAATCGTGAAGCTGAAAGCCATCAAATCTGCAGGCTCCGACGGGTTCCTCCGAGAGTAATTGAGGCTGTGCAGGATGAAATCATCCCCCATCTTCTGGTGGTCTTCACCCAATCACTAGAATAGGGGATGGTTCCCGATGTCATGAAGGTAGCCGACGTCACTCCTATCCACAAGAAGGGACCGAAAAGCCTCCCTGGAAACTACAGACCCATCAGCCTCACATCAGTCATGGGCAAAATGCTGGAGTCCATCATAGCAGACCAAATAGTTAACCACCTAGAGACAAATAATTTAATTCGGAACAGTCGGCACGGTTTCCGATGTAAAAGATCATGCCTGACTATCCTTGTACAATTCTTCCACCACATGATCTCTATCTATGACGACTGGAGGGCTATAGAAATCTTGTATCTTGACTTCAAGACGGCATTTGACAAGATCCCTCAGCGGATACTTCTCACCAAAGTAAGAGCTCTTGGAGCCGTGGGCAGAATCTCGGAATGGATTGGACACTGGCTTTCAGACAAGAGACGACGAGTGGTGATCAACGGTGAAAACTTATCGTAGGCTCCGGTCATAAGCGGAGTCCCCCAAGGATCAGTCATGGGCCCACTTCTGTTCTTCATCTATCTAGACACAGGCCTCGTTAGCAAAATATTTAAGTCTGCTGACGACACCAAACTAGGAGCAAACGCAGCAAGCCCTACAGCCATCGAGCACCTGCAATAAGACCTCAACAAAATTGGGAGTGGTCCGAGGCAGGGCAACTGCCATTCAACACGGACTAGTGCACTCTCATGCACATCATAAGAGCAAACAGATCTGGAAGCTACTCACTATTGGGTAGCCAGATGCCGACCACCAATTTAGAGACAAACCTAGGAGTCTACATCAGAGCGGACCTGAAGATCGCCAAGCAGTGCATAGAAGTAGAAAAAAAGGCAAACAAAGTATTCGGATGCATCGAGAGGCAGTTCAAGTACGGTAACAACACCCTATTCAGACAACTACTGGATTGTGTTGCCCAATTCTGGTCCCCAACTCTCGTCCAAGACATTGAGAGACAGGAAAGGGTTTAAGCTAGGGCAACCAAGTTATTTACGTCCATTAGAAATGAAGGGTACCAGAAATGACAACGAGAATTGAAACTTTTCACCCTAGAAAAGCATAGACTTTGAGAACAACTCATCAAGATTTTCAAAATCTTGAAAGGTTTCAATAACATTAAGCACAGAAACTTCTTTACGTTAAAAAAACACCCTACCAGGTACCATGGACTGAAACTCCAACCAAAGAGATTCAACACCCGACCCTGCCGTGACTGATGACCTACAGAATCGTCAACGTCTGGAATAGACTTCGCCCACAGTGATCGAGAGCGGATCAGTGGACACGTTCAAGCGTAGGCTGGACCTGATCCTCCATGATCACAAATACTAGCCACTGAGCCAAGTTAGTAGAGACAGATTGGGGAGATAGGGGGAAGGGCGGCCTTGTCGGACACGGTAGACCAACAGGGCTTGCACTGTGTAGCCCCCATCACCCCACTCACACCTCGAAACCGGTCTCTGCGATATAGGGAGAAAGCCTTGGACGCAATGACTGAGGGAGACGCAGCCCCGTGCAGAGCACGGCAGTCAAATCCATAGCTACGACCACCACACCAGCTTTCAGTCACACACAACACTGTAGCTAGATCAGACAGTAGATCTAGATTGGAAGGCTATGTGTCCAGCCGCGAGAAGCTGGCTGATTTCCCGTAGTAAGAGAGGCTAAGCTGTATCGCCTCACGATGCAGTGAACCAAGCGGTAGCGCAGTGCGACAAGAGAGAGTCCTGCCCTGATACACAGGTGTTTGGTAGGGCAGGAACAGCCAAATCTAGGGCCGCTCGCTACACCGCTCCCCACCCACACAACAATAGGGGGAGGATAGAGATCCCACGAAGGTTGCAGAACCGAGGGAATGCTCAGAAGTTTTCAAACCTCATAGTGGCAACAATGACTGGAGAGAGTTACACACGGCGAGTCCCCCCTGGAGGAACTCCGGGAGGTTCACTGCAATGCAACTTGAAGGATGGGCAGAGATCGCCTCTTTGGATCTATAGTTCTTTGTAACTCCTTGTAACTCTTTCTCTCTCTGTGGAACTTATATTGATTCCGTCATCACCACTTATTTCTTAATAATTTATTTCTTTTCCTAAATGATTGCACTCAAATATAAATAATTTTTTGGTTACACTTGATTTTGAACAAAGATTTCTGTCGTTCATCAGACTTTTTTCTCAAATGGCAAAGCCGTTGTACATAAAAATTAACAGAAACAGAAGAGGAAACCGATTTAATGATGTTCGTAATTGCGTGGTGGAGTTAATATCTACCGTAGTTACCGATCAAATTTGATTGATAATATAAGAGAAAACTGATTCAATGATATTCGTACGCGCTAATGGGTTGAATATCTACCGTAGTTACCGATCAAATTTGATTGATAATATAAGAGAAAACTGATTCAATGATATTCGTACGCGCTAATGGGTTGAATATCTACCGTTGTTACCGATCAAATTATATTGATCTGTGCCTATGCCCAATCTGGACATGGGCGCATCTCAGGATAGAGGATTCTCACAGCCCAGGCAAAAGATGGCGCAGCCCAGGTATGAGGAGGGCACGGCCCAGGCTGGAGCCTGGAAAGGCTAGACCCAAAAGTTGGAGGAGTGGTGGAGAAAGGCTGGAGAAGGATGCAGCCAGGCAGGTGGGGGACACGACCCAGGCATGTGGAGGGTACTTCTCATGCTGGTGGGCGGTGCGGCCCAGGCTGTACGGGGCGCAGTCCAGACTCCAAGTTGCCCATCATATTGAGGGGCATCACTGCAAGCCTTTATATTAGATGTACAATGTCAGTTTCATAAATACTATTGGATAATACAATAAACAAACACTCTGGAGACTTCAATGCATCTCAAGTAGTGATTTTTTGTCTAACTTCTATTCGCTGGCATCGGTTAAGTAACATGTGGCGTGCGCAGGCGATTCTTGTGACTGGTCATCATATTCAATTCTTCACCCTTTCAGAGACTATAGAGAATCTAACAAAGGGTTGGAGAGCTCTTGTTTACTAGAACTGCCAATCAGCTGGTTGCAGAACAATCAATATAACTACATCACGACGATGGTGGCTGCACGATGCGTTGTAATTAAATTTAATTCAAATCGACTACATCATGACTCGCAGTCTTCCTGAAGCATTTATTGTGAGCTCGTCCCTGAATTTATAGGCGTTCGACAGGTGGCAGCTCCGGATACCCCTATTAAATTGAAGCCAATCGAATCGGGGATTCTTACGCATAAAACACAATTTCATTTGGCAGCTATTATGAGAAATAATACGGTAACATATATCGCTATTGACATTAAGAAATTAGTTTAAAACTCATGGACCATCTCACAAAGGGCGCTCCAAATCTGCTGATTCTGAACCATCCTCCGCATGCGCGTCGTAAGGATACGGAATCGGACACTAGGCCGAATCCCTCAGGAAGAGGGGTGGCCGACGTACCCTCGTACACTCACACACACAACTTAGACCTTTTGCGCTAAAGGGTCCGGCCGGAAAACCCGGCCACAAACACTGGGCCATGAGTTCGGTCCGAGGTCAGCGTCAGCAGCAGGGCCCAACAGTGTGTCTGGTTTACTCCTACCGCGTCATGATGACCCAGTCTCCCCTCCACCCACAACCATCCCGTTTCTAAACGAAATGCCAAGGCAGGAAAGCGCATCAGGGCAGCGTCAGAGCGGATCCGTTCACAATAAATTCTCCACTCACGCCTATTCGACGCTTTCTCACTACCTTCCCACCCAAGTCTCACCTTCCTAACCCCTGCTTCACACCAATCATCCACCCAATCTTTGGTCCGCCTCTAGGCTTACGTGACTCGCCTCTGCCTTCATCACTCTTTTCATAAATCCTCACCATGTAATCGATCCGTCTCAGAATACGCCAATCAACTCTGTCCTCTAACTCTTCACCATCCCCGTTCTCTCGGCGTCACTCCAGCTCTACTCCTCAAACATTTAATCTCGACAACATTAAACTTTATTCTCTATTCTGCTCTCAACCCCCAAGCCTCAGCACCGTAGAGAATAGTTCGGACAACTACACCCCCCCCCCTCTTTGCTTCCATTCCCAAAGTCCTAGAGCTCATTCCAATCTGCAGTGCACCCGTCACTGCACACCCTTCCTTCACTACTTCACCTCAGTTTCTACTAGTTCAGTCTTATCCTCATGGGAGCCCAGATACTTAAAACACTGAACTTCCTCCAGAAGGACACTTATTCTGCTCGCATCGACATTTTTCGACCCTTTCATTACTTTACTTTTATCCGTGTTCACTCAAAGCCTCCTCCTCACACACAATACCGAACTCTGACACTTGCCTACACAGCTTTTCCTTGTAATCCGCCACCAGTGCCGTATCATCCCCAAACAGTAACTGGCTTAATTGCCTACTTTGCCCATTCGTTTTCGGCAGATCCAGGCCACGAGCCAATACACTCGCATTCACCTCTCTGACCACTCCATCCATGTAGAGATTGAACAGCCAGGTAGATAAAACGCCGCCTTGTCTCAGATCCATTTTCTCTGTAAACCAATCACTCCTCGCCTTGCTCCCCACTCTGACACGTGCTCTGTTGTCAACATAGAAACAGATTTCAACAGATTTCCGTCCATTCAATACAAACGCAACACCCTCCATAGTGCTTCCCAGTCAAACTTGTCGTAGGCCTTTTCCAAATTAATGAAAATCCAGAACGCATCCTTTTCTTTCGCAAGGTACTTCTCACGGACTTGTCATACTGCAGAAATCTGATCGGCACACCCTCTGAAACTCCTAAGGCCGCTCTCTTCCTCTCCAATTGCACCATCCGTAATGTTTCTAATCCTTTTTATCAGCTCTCGTCCGTGCAACTTATCGATCACACGTGACGAATTGATTCCTGATACCTCTTGCGCGTCAGCACGTAGTTCATTATACTTCATTAAATGTTGTACAAACACACAAAAGTAGCCACAATGTTTCTGATGATTTTGTACAACATTTATCCCTCCCGTTTGTCTCGGCCATACATGATGACTTAGGAACTAAGAATTTCGTTATTTATGGATAATGTATCTTAATTTATCAGGAATCCAAGTAATTTATTACGAGTGATATACGATGTGCGTTGGTAGTGGTAGTTCTTCATAAGCGAGATAACATAGACAATAAACTACCCCCATGAACACAGGCTATTATTGAACCTTTTATCATGAGTTCCTCTGTCAATTTAGGTCCGTTCGCTAGATGGCTGCGCTGGTTACACTCTTAAATTGAAGACGATTCTACCCATCACTAATGAAAAGCAAAGATACAACATATAATTTTACTGTCAGATAAAATTAGACCATCACCCAGAGGGCAAAATCCCTAGCTGGCGCGTCTTGGTATGGCTTATCGTCTTTGACGATAAGATAAGGAGAACAGACAATCATGATTGTAAAGCACCGAAGTCAAGCATCGGCAGCAGTGAATTGGACCAGGAGCATAGGAATTGCGAACAGTGAATTGTTTGCGTTATTTGATGTCTACGAAATGTTACGAAAGGGCAAGCCACGTGTTTCGCAGTAATTTTTTTCTGTGGCACTAAAATATTCCAAGAAACAACAGCAGTGTTTCAGGGACTCACTAATTAGGTCTTGTTCTACGTCTTAATTTGGGAACTCATAGGATGGCTTTCACATCAGTCCATCACTGTTGGAATTCTTCGCTTCATGATTCATTAAATGAATTGTCTCCAGATTGTTGCAAGTCAGATTGACTTACAAAACTTTGTTGGTGAGTTTCAATGGACGTATACGACTCGGGCGCCTTCCATCCAATGTTGAGAGAAGCCCCTTCAGATGAGCGCGTTGAATTGCGATACCATCATTTAATTTTCATGCAGGTGTTTAATCGAATTTTGGACGGTTGAGTTCTGAGAGACAAGAATTTAGACAAGAATTAAACACGAGTTCCTGCTCATAGGACTTTCCTTGTCTCTAGAAATGCTTCACGATTAGACATTTCAGCTGGAAATGTATCAAGCCTGAACTGCTTGCCCCTGCCGTTTCCCCCTATCCTCCTCCCCTCCTCCCTCCTCATTTGTGCGCCTCCTAATATTTATCGTTGCATTCCATACATATTGTTGGACAGACCTATTTAATTCATGCTGTCAGCGCTTGTCATTCAGCGTGGCTTTGCAGCACCTCAGAAGCGGTTACAAACATTAGTTAGATGGCTTGTGGCAGCGCCTGTCATCCAGTGTGGCACAGCAGCACCTCAGGGGCGGTTACATACATTAGTTAGATGGCTTGTGGCAGAGCCTGTCATCCAGTGTAGCATTGCAGCACCTCAGGGGCGGTTACATACATCAGTAAGATGGCTTGTGGCAGCGCCTGTCATGCAGTGTAGCATTACAGCATCTCAGGGGCGGTTACATACATTAGTTAGATGGCTTGTGGCAGTGCCTGTCATCCAGTGTGGCATTGCAGCACCTCAGGGGAGGTTACATCCATTAGTTAGATGGCTTGTGGCAGCGCCTGTCATCCAGTGTAGCATTACAGCCCCTCAGGGGCGGTTACATACATTAGTTAGATTGCTTGTGGCAGTACCTGTCATCCGGTGTGGCATTGCAGCACCTCAGGAGCGGTTACATACATTAGTCAGATGGCTTGTGGCAGCGCCTGTCTTGCAGTGTAGCACTACAGCATCTCAGGGGCGGTTACATACATTAGTTAGATGGCTTGTGGCAGTGCCTGTCATCCAGTGTGGCATTGCAGCACCTCAGGGGCGGTTACATACATTAGTTAGATGGCTTCTGGCAGCGCCTGTCATCCAGTGTTGCGTTACAGCACCTCAGGGGCGGTTACATAAAATAGTTAGATGGCTTGTGGCAGCGCCTGTCATTCAGTGTGGCATTGCAGCACCTCAGGGGCAGTTACATACATTAGTTTGATGGCTTGTGGCAGCGCCTGTCATCGAGTGCAAGTAGCATTGCAGCACCTCAGGGGCGGCTACATACATTAATTAGATGGCTTGTGGCAGCGCCTGTCATCCAGTGCATGTAGCATTGCAGCACCTCAGGGGCGGTTACATACATTAATTAGATGGCTTTTGGCAGCGCCTGTCATCCAGTGTGGCATTGCAGCACCTCAGAGGCAGTTACATGCAGTTGTTAGATGACTTGTGGCAGCGCCTGTCATCCAGTGTGGCATTGCAGCACCTCAGGGGCGGTTACATACTTTAGTTAGATGGCTTGTGGCAGCGCTTGTCATCCAGTGTGACATCGCATCACCTCAGGGGCAGTTACATACATTAGTTACATGGCTTGTGGCAGCGCCTTTCATCCAGTGTGGCATTGCAGCACCTCATGGGCGGTTACATAAATTAGTTAGATAGCTTGTGGCAGCGCCTGTCATCCAGTGTGGCATTGCAGCACCTCAGAAGTGGTTACATACATTAGTTAGATGGCTTGTGGCAGCGCCTGTCATCCAGTGTAGCATTACAGCAATTCAGGGGCGGTTACATACATTAGTTAGATAGCTTGTGGCAGTGCCTGTCATCCAGTGCATGTAGCATTGCAGCACCTCAGGGGCGGTTACATACATTAGTTAGATGGCTTGTGGCAGCGCCTGTCATCCAGTGTGGCATTGCAGCACCTCAGGGGCAGTTACATACACTAGTAAGATAGCTTGTGGCAGCACCTGTCATCCAGTGTAGCATTACAGCACCTCAGGGGCGGTTACATACATTAGTTAGATTGTGTATGGCAGCCCCAGTCATCCAGTACATGCAGCATTGCAGCACCTCAGGGGCGGTTACATACATCAGTTAGATGGCTTCTGGCAGCGCCTGTCATCCAGTGTGGCATTACAGCAACTCAGGGGTGGTTACATACATTAATTAGATGACTTGTGGCAGCGCCTGTCATCCAGTGCATGTAGCATTGCAGCACCTCAGGGGCGGTTACATACATTCATTAGATGGCTTGTGGCAGCGCCTGTCATCCAGTGTGGCATTGCAGCACCTCAGGGGCGGTTACATAAAGTAGCTAGATAGCTTGTGGCAGCGCCTGTCATCCAGTGTGGCATTGCAGCACCTCAGGGGCGGTTACATACATTAGTTAGATGGCTTGTGACAGCGCCTGTCATCCAGTGTGGCATTGCAGCACCTCAGGGGTGGTTACATACATTAATTAGATGGCTTGTGGCAGCGCCTGTCATCCAGTGTGGCACTGCAGCACCTCAGGGGCGGTTACATACAGTAGTTAGATGGCTTGTGGCAGCGCCTGTCATTCAGTGTGGCATTGCAGCACCTCAGGAGCGATTACACACATTAGTTATATGGCTTGTGGCAGCGCCTGTCATCCAGTGTGGCATTGCATCACCTCAGGGGCGGTTACATAAATTAGTTAGATGGCTTGTGGCAGCGCCTGTGATCCAGTGTAGCATTACAGCACCTCAGGGCGGTTACATACATTAGTTAGATTGCTCGTGGCAGCGCCTGTCATTCAGTGTGGCATTGCAGCACCTCAGGGGCAGTTACATACATAAGTTAGATGGCTTGTGGCAGCGCCTGTCATCCAGTGTGGCATTGCAGCACCTCAGGGGCGGTTACATAAATTAGTTAGATGGCTTGTGGCAGCGCCTGTGATCCAGTGTAGCATTAAAGCACCTCAGGGCGGTTACATACATTAGTTAGATTGCTCGTGGCAGCGCCTGTCATTCAGTGTGGCATTGCAGCACCTCAGGGGCAGTTGCATGCAGTTGTTAGATGACTTGTGGCAGCGCCTGTCATCCAGTGTGGCATTGCAGCACCTCAGGGGCAGTTACATATTTTAGTTAGATGACTTGTGGCAGCGCCTGTCATCCAGTGTGGCATTGCAGCACCTCAGGGGCAGTTACATACATTAGTTACATGGCTTGTGGCAGCGCCTGTCATCCAGTGTGGCATTGCAGCACCTCATGGGCGGTTACATAAATTAGTTAGATAGCTTGTGGCAGCGCCTGTCATCCAGTGTAGCATTGCAGCACCTCAGGGGCGGTTACATACATTAGTTAGATAGCTTGTGGCAGTGCCTGTCATCCAGTGCATGTAGCATTGCAGCACCTCAGGGGCGGTCACATACATTAGTTAGATGGCTTATGGCGGCACCTGTCATCCAGTGTGGCATTGCAGCACCTCAGGGGCGGTTACATACATTAGTAAGATGGCTTGTGGCAGCACCTGTCATCCAGTGTAGCATTACAGCACCTCAGGGGCGGTTACATACATTAGTTAGATCTCGTGTGGCAGCGCCTGTCATTCAGTGCATGTAGCATTGCAGCACCCCAAGGGCAGTTACATACATTAGTTAGATGGCTTCTGGCAGCACCTGTCATCCAGTGTGGCATTACAGCACCTCAGGGGCGGTTATATACATTAGTTAGATGGCTTCTGGCAGCGCCTGTCATCCAGGGTGGCATTGCAGCACCTCAGGGGCGGTTATATACATTAGTTAGATGGCTCCTGGCAGCGCCTGTCATCCAGTGTGGCATTACAGCAACTCAGGGGCGGTTACATACATTGATTAGATGGCTTGTGGCAGCGCCTGTCATCCAGTGCATGAAGCATTGCAGCACCTCAGGGGCGGTTACATACATTAATTAGATAGCTTGTGGCAGCGACTGTCATCCAGAGCATGTAGCATTGCAGCACCTCAGGGGCGGTTACATACATTAATTAGATGCCTTGTGGCAGCGCCTGTCATCCAGTGTGGCATTGCAGCATCTCAGGGGCGGTTATATACATTAATTAGATGGCTTGTGGCAGCACCTGTCATCCAGTGTGGCATTGCAGCACCTCAGGGGCGGTTACATACAGTAGTTAGATGGCTTGTGGCAGCGCCTGTCATGCAGTATGGCATTGCAGCACCTCAAGGCGTTACATACATTAATTAGATGCCTTGTGGCAGCGCCTATCATCCAGTGTGGCATTGCAGCATCGCAGGGGTGGTTACATATATTCGTTAGATGGCTTGTTTCAGCGCCTGTCCTCCAGTGGGGCATTGCAGCACCTCAGGGGTGGTTACATACATTAGTTAGATGGCTTGTGGCAGCGCCTGTCATCCAGTGTAGCAATGCAGCACATCAGGGGCGATAACATACATTAGTTAGATGGCTTTGGCAGCACCTGTCATCCAGTGTGGCATTGCAGCACCTCAGGGGCGGTTACATACATTAGTTAGATGGCTTGTGGCAGCGCCTGTCATCCGGTGTGGCATTGCAGCACCTCAGGGGCGGTTACATACATTAGTTAGATGGCTTGTGGCAGCGCCTGTCATCCAGTGTGGCATTGCAGCACCTCAAGGGCGGTTACATACATTAGTTAGATGGCTTGTGGCAGCGCCTGTCATCTAGTGTTGCATTACAGCACCTCAGGGGCGGTTACATACATTAGTTAGATGGCTTGTAGCAGTGCCTGTCATCCAGCGCATGTAGAATTGCAGCACATCAGGGGCAGTTACATACATTAGTTAGATGGCTTGTGGCAGCACCTGTCATCCAGTGTGGCATTGCAGCACCTCAGGGGCGGTTACATACATTATTTAGATGGCTTGTGACAGCGCCTGTCATCCAGTGTGGCATTGCAGCACCTCAGGGGTGGTTACATACGTTAGTTAAATTGAATGTGGCAGCGCCTGTCATCCAGTGTAGCATTACAGCACCTCAGGGGTGGTTACATACACTAGTTAGATTGCGTGTGGCAGCCCCTGTCATCCAGTGCATGTAGCATTGCAGCACCTCAGGACGGTTACATACATTAATATGATGGCTTGTAGCAGCGCCTGTCATCCAGTGTGGCATTGCAGCACCTCAGGGGCGGTTACATACATTAGTTAGATTGCTTGTGGCAGCGCCTGTCATCCATTGTGGCACTGCAGCACCTCAGGGGCGGTTGAATACATTAGTTAGATGGCTTGTGGCAGCACCTGTCATCCAGTGTGGCATTGCAGCACCTCAGGGGCGGTTACATACATTAATATGATGGCTTGTGTCAGCGCCTGTCATCCAGTGTGGCATTGCAGTCCTCAGGGGCGGTTACATACATTTAGTTAGATGGCTTGTGGCAGCGTCTGTCATCCATTGTCGCATTGCAGAACCTCAGGGGCGGTTAAATACATTAGTTAGATTGTTTGTGGCAGCACCTGTCATCCAGTGTGGCATTGCAGCACCTCAGGGGCGGTTACATACATTAGTTAGATGACTTGTGGCAGCGCCTGTCATCCAGTGTGGCATTGCAGCACCTCAGGGGCGGTTACATACAGTAGTTAGATTGCGTGTGGCAGCGCATGTCATCCAGTGTAGCATTACAGCATCTCAGGGGCGGTTACATACATTAGTTAGATTTCGTGTGGCAGCGCCTGTCAGTCAGTGCATGTAGCATTGCAGCACCTCAGTGGCAGTTACATACATTAGTTAGATGGCTTCTGGCAGCGCCTGTCATCCAGTGTGGCATTGCAGCACCTCAGGGGCGGTTACATACATGAGTTAGATGGCTTGTGGCAGCGCCTGTCATCCATTGTGGCATTGCAGAACCTCAGGGGTGGTTAAATGCATTAGTTAGATTGCTTATGGCAGCACCTGTCATCCAGTGTGGCATTGCAGCACCTCAGGGGTGGTTACATACATTAGTTAGATGGCTTGTGGCAGCGCCTGTCATCCAGTGTGGCATTGCAGCACCTCAGGGAGGGTTACATACATTAGTTCGATTGCATATGGCAGCGCCTGTCATCCAGTGTAGCATTACAGCATCTCAAGGGCGGTTACATACATTAGTAAGATTTCGTGTTGCAGCGCCTATCTTCCAGTGCATGTAGCATTGCAGCACCTCAGGGACAGTTACATACATTAGTTAGACAGCTTCTGGCAGCGCCTGTCATCCAGTGTGGCATTACAGCAACTCAGGGGCGGTTACATACATTAATTAGATGGCTTGTGGCAGCGCCTGTCATCCAGTGCATGAAGCATTGCAGCACCTCAGGGGCGGTTACATACATTAATTAGATGACTTGTGACAGCGACTGTCATCCAGAGCATGTAGCATTGCAGCACCTCCGGGGCGGTTACATACATTAATTAGATGCCTTGTGGCAGCGCCTGTCATCCAGTGTGG
>SDVV010001698.1:0-24885 GCA_016164225.1 Gammarus roeselii
TATATATATGTCAACCTGTATTATGCTCTTTATAAACAATGTAAATGGTATCCCGAAATGTGTATTTCATTATTGAATATCTGTATAAATAAATCTTGTTCCATTGTCTATGGAATAAATTTCA
Source organism: Gammarus roeselii (assembly GCA_016164225.1). Lineage (NCBI taxonomy): Eukaryota > Metazoa > Arthropoda > Malacostraca > Amphipoda > Gammaridae > Gammarus > Gammarus roeselii. The sequence goes on from SDVV010001698.1 coordinate 125, forward strand.
TCTGAAAAAGTACGTGAACGTATTTGTTTTATTCTTAACATTGACTAGTGATGAATCTCTGAACGGCGTTAAATGCGACAAAGCGAATGGATTTAATCAATCGTGCAACATATTGTTTAATTGTCTATATAATAAATTAATCTGAAAAAAGTACGTGAACGTATCTGTTTGTTCTTAACATCGACTCCTGCTGAATCTCTGAACGGCATTAAATGCGATAAAGCGAATGGATTTAATCAATCGTGCAACATATTGTTTCATTGTCTATAGAATAAATTCATCTGAAAAAAGTACGTGAACGTATCTGTTTGTTCTTAACATTGACTCCTGATGAATCTCTGAACGGCGTTAAATGCGATAAAGCGAATGGATTTAATCAATCGTGCAACATATTTCTTGCATAAGTACTTCGATTATCCGAAAAATAGCTTCGAGCAGTAAAATACTTTTATTCAAATGAGTCATTCAGTAACAATCCTAGTAATATATTCACCTACCGTACGAAATAGTACAATCATATACAGTATCGATAAGACCTAAAAAACCTATATCTATATAAAGCTTACGTAACCAAGCAGAAACAGCGTAAGGAAACTGAAAGATATCGTAATGTAACGGAAATTCCACAAGAGGACTATATTCCTCGTGAAAAAAATATATTTGTGTGACTATACATCCAGAGCTAAAAAAGTCGCTAACTGTCATGCCTGCATTGAAACTCACATAAGTAATTGTCTCTATGTGGTTACAAAATACCTTATTCCATCACAAAAAGCATATATGGAGCCCCTATCCCCAGGGGTGTTTTTATGTAGCCTCCCTATCTCACGCGACTGACTCCCCTCTTCCCCACCCGTCATGGGCAGGCTCTATGTACCAACAACACCTCACTTGACCCAAATAGAACAGAGCACTCGAGATGCGATCTAATAAATGCATTAGCCGAGTCACAAAAAAACCTCCGTTCATGGTTTCTCTACGTATCATCAGTAACTAACTTGATCAATTTGTCTTAACATGTAACTACAAGATCCGAGAAATACAGCGACTGAGTCACTAACAAATAACATACATCCTAACCATACATTCACTAAAAGCATACACTCACATTTTCGTCTATCTAAATCCTTCACAAAATCATATAAGTACTCACTAATTATCACCAATCTAATTATCGTCTATCTAAAACCCCCACAAATAACGTACATCCTAATTATTATCTATCTAATTTCCTTAACTAAAAGCATACATCCTAAATCCTTCACAAATAAGATACATAGAGTCACCTATTTTCCATTGCCATTCATGTATCCCTTTTCCAGTGCCATTCTTGTAGTCCTTTTCGAGTGCCGTTTTTGTAGTCCTTTCGAGTGCCATTTTTCTAGTCCTTTTCGAGTGCCATTTTTGTAGTCCGTTTCGAGTGCCATTTTTGTAGTCCTTTTCGAGTGCCATTTTTGTAGTGCTTCTATCTACTAGTAGGTCAGCATCTAGACTTATTTCGATCACATTATGATCTGATAGTACAGTTTATGTTATTTTATTGCTTTTTATATACTCAAATAAGTTGAAAAATACTAGATCCAAGATATTGTGGATTCGTGTTGGCTTTTCAATAATTTGGGTACGCAAATATTTATCTACTAATTTAAACAGATTTTCAACTTGATTTATTGCACCTTCAGTGTTACCTTTGCCAATAATATAGCTACCAGGTGCCGTCGCTTGATCATTATTTAACCACTCGATAAAGGGAAAATCGAAGTCACCACAGAGCAAGATTTTAAATTCAGTCCATGCTCAATGATCGACATGTACGTCTGCGAGATTTCGAGGGCATCATTAAAATGTACGAACTCGCAGCTTGGTGGTCCATACACTATAATTATTTTGGTTTCCAACTTTTCAACTTTACGAGCGAGACACTCGCATCAATCATTGGAAAAATTTAACTCTTCACAGGTTCCAAGACCCTTATTCACTTATACTCCAACACCACCACATTCCTATTTGTGCGGTCACTTCTGAAAAAAAATGTAATTTTCGATATAGAGCTCGGCTGTTATAACATTTTCATTTAGGTGTGTCTCAGTCAAGCCAATGAAGAGTGAATCACTATCAGATATAATATCTTGGATCAACTTTATTTATGCCATATTAGCTGGTGTTATGGAGGCCTTGTAAATTTTAGAGGTGACACTCTCTTTTTCAAATCGGTTTGATAGGATGTTTTTTGAGAGAGGGTTCCTTCTATTGACAGAGTGTTGGCAGCTGTCTCATCAGTGGTAACTTTGGTTTGCAAAGGGAATGTAGGAGACTCTCTAAAGTTTCTAAAAAATTATTTTTTCTTCTGTGACTGGTCAGCGCTGTAGTGGTGATGGTCATGTACCGCTACAGATGGACTCACGCGGGCACCAATAAAAGGACATCCGCCCGCCATCACAGGTAGGCCCGTTCGACCCAACCTCTCTAGCCAACGTAGTTAATGTGTGTGTTGCTGTGGGTTGCTCAGATTGTAATTTCCTTCTCTGCTGGCTGCAGTAGTTACATTTTGCCGGTGCTCCACTGTTTTTCTTATATCTCTAATATGCAGCCACTCACATTTTTTTTGGTGCATTGCATATGACGATATGAGTCATTACATACCCTTGAATGGAATTGTTTACAGATTTTATCACTTTTGCAACCGTAATTCCCAAATCCATGAACATGTTGCAACGCTTTGGGTGTGTAAAGCCACATCTGTTAGCGGTTTTTGGCTAGATATCTTTCCACTCACCCCTATGGCTACTTTATTAAACTCTGAATCGCTAGGAACATTGCTCGTGCACTCATGTAGAGTTGGTGCACCGGTGTGTTATCAGCGGCTCTGTCGCGGTGGACACCAAATTGATGAATTTGGCGACCAAGCGCCCTCATGACTATACTGCGGGAATACTCTTCACAGGGCATTCGGAACTGAAATACATCAATTAATGAGCTCTACGTAACTTTGGTCATGGTACTACCCGTGATCATGATATCGATCGTGACGACGGTCTGCGTTCTGACGACTGACCAGCCTTGCCCTTCTTCCCAGGCTGTAGAGCTGCCAGAACGATTGACAACAAAAAAATGAATAAGTGTCGGTCTCTTTGTGACTGCTAACTTGTCGAGCCTTTGCTATCGAGACGACGGGGGTTATTGGGAGGTTCATCTGCCTCCTTATCTGGGACATCGGCCGACGGGTGTAAGCTACCTCTGGGAACACTCATGAAATGATTTGGTTAAAGGTAAGGCTAAGACTGGCGGTGCAGCTTACACGCCTTCTAACTTGGAAGTTTTCAATCAGATATGTTGTTAAGGTTGAGGGTGAAGGCCGTAACTTCAGCGGTGGCGACAAGCGGCAGTAGGTATGATTGGATGTCATAACCCTCATGCAAGCAGAGCTGGGGCCAGGAGCCTCACTTTAAAGGGCCGTAGGAAATAAATGGTGGACTTAAAATAGCGAAGCGAAATTGACATGGCAGGAGGTTTGATTTGATGCGATTTACTACAATACACTGTTTCCTCCTACAGACCTGAACCACTCAAGAGCTGAACCTCTAGCAATACTATCAAATGATTTGTGGATATCTGAGAATATGTACAACAAAAGTTTCATCCTGAGCAATTTTTTTCTCAAGGAACAAAGTCGTGACTTTTCTTCAAAATTTAATTGACCCTCCCAGAGCATATTGTGTGTTGCTATATCGCATGAAGCTGTACATAAGCTATCTTTTCAAATATTTTGCCGAATGGCAGAAGTATCGAGGTAACGAAATAAATATGGACATTCGTCATTAGTCAGGCAAATAGGAACAGCTTGAGCAAATTTTAACGATTTTGAAACGTTACCGATTGAGAGAGGTATTTATTATTGATGCTCATACAGGAGTACATTCTATCAGTGTTTTTTTAGCAGTTATACCTTCAGCGAGCAAATATTCCATATATTGTTTTTTGGATATAATATAATTTTTACCAACATTTGTTATTATGCCCGGAGATAGAATGAGTTTGAGTTGTAACCAATTATGTATTGTAGATGAACAATAGAAGTGTCGTCAAAGGATGACACTGTTTTGCCAAAATTTCAAAAGGAAATAGTTATCACGTTTTAGATATCCTTCTTTTTATAAACAACATCTTATAAATAACTATTTTTTGATTTCTTTCTTTCTATTAAAACCCGATGGACGTTGCATGTTGTTCATTTCAATCCTTTGATTAAAAGTTTTTTAATGTCATCCAATTTTGCAGTTTTTTTTTCAGGAAAATATTGTTTCTTAGACCTTCTGATTTGAATAGTTCCACATTTTTCGTATTTGTTGGGCCTTCTGGACAAGGATTTTCGTTTGTAACGCACAATGGTTATGACAGGCATTGATCTAAAACATCGGTCAAGTCTTTGATGCATCATCAGGAACACAGTTGGCTTATTGATAATATCATGAAAATCAAAATTTACCAAATCAGATTATCAACGAATGATCGATGATTAATCACTAATCAAAAACAGGTTGGAGATCAGAGATGTCTGGGGTAAGTATCCCTGAGAGAAATTCATATTGGAAGTTTGTGAGTATATTATTTATTAATGTAGCTGAGGACCCTGCCATTCATGTGGCTTATGAGATTGATGGGATGAGTGTGAGACTATTCATACAGTTGGGGAGGTATGAGGTACCTTGATCATCCGAGATTTGCAGGTTCATTCCGATGTACACGTATAACAAATACTTAAGTTAACTGCGTTAATTTGATTAATATTTTTTAGTAGCAAATCTCCAATTATAGTATCAGCTGATGGGTGCTTGTATATTGATACAGATACAGATTCAGACACAAGGCAAAATCTCACAGACCGAGGAGTAGTCGACGGCAAGGTACACCTCAAATTTCTCTCATGCACTCAAAGACAAAACCTAAAGGATCCATTTTAACGCTTCGTTTCAGGAGTGAGTTGCCAGATCAGTGTCAGAAGCAGGGACCGATAGCGTTTACTGGTTAAACCCTGCTGGGTCGTAATTACCGGGCCCTTCCCCACTCACGTCCAACCCGTTTCTCAACGACACGCCAAGGGCGGGAGAACCTTTCCATTGCTCGCTCTATTGCTACCTCCACACTGATTTCTCCCAGTCGTTACGCCTGCTTCACGTCATCCATCCAACAAAACTCTTCTGTCTTCTTCTAGGCCCAAGTTCCATTTACCTCCGTATTCCATCACCCTTTTAGCCCATCTCCCATTACCCATCTTCAACGTGAGACCGAAACACCCCAGAACACGTGAATCTACACTGTTCTCTAACTTCCTCATCATCCCCGATCTAAATCGAACAACGTCATTATTGATCCTATTCCTCAGCATCACTCCGGCTGTGCTCATCAAACATTTCAGATGGAGAACATTCAACTCTCTTCTTCCTTCGCTCTCGCCTTCCCCATCCCAGTCCCATAGAGCACAGTTGAGACAACTACTCCATCCTACAACCCTCTCTGTTCTTCCATACCAACGTCCCACATCTCATTACACTATTCACTGCACCCAACATTGACACGTTTCCATCACAAGCGATTTCACCTCAGTTTCCACTAGTTTCTGCCTTCGCCATATGAGAGTACATGTACTTAAAACACTAATCTTCCTCCAACAATACTACTGTTATAGTGATTTAATAATGATATCATTATTCTTCACTAAACGGGCATTCAACAATGTCATCAGTTACAAAGCCCCGCCATGCTTGCAAGACGTGCAGAGATTAGGCCTGTAACGTGGTTGCTGGCGCCATCCTATCGGAACGTCGGACCGCAGCGAGAGCAACATCACTGTGAATTCGTTAGCGGTAGGGGAAGGTGCCAGAGTTAAGAAGCCGTAGTGCGACATTTATTTTAAGTGCAACACGCCAAATCAGTGCTGGTCTTTTGCCAAACCTAACGTCAAACGCCACGACTGAATTAAAATACAACACCTGACCGTGGAAATTTAGCCGTGACAGAAGCAGGGCATCGCTTAATCCATAGCAGTGCCTCTCCTTGTTTAGTTCAAAGCTTTCAGCAAGGGAGATGCTCCCTTCCTCACGTTCATAGTAGGAAGACACCGGCATCACCGCAAACCCTGATACTCTTCACAAAGACCTTGGTTCCCCTGACGTGGTGTATTGATTATTCCTAGCTGTGGGAGGTTGGTCCCTGTGCTCTATTCCTCTCACCAAAGGGAACGTTGCTCCTTTAGATTGTCCAATTGTAAACTAGGCCGACATAGCGGCGTACCCTGTCAAGGCCATAGTACCCCCCTGACTTGGCCTGAAGGTTTATTAATATTACGAGGAAACGGCGTGGGAGGTTAGTTGAAAACCCTACACTCCTACCGCCGATCTCGGTAAGTCGCGTAGCTTAATCAGAAAGTAAACCTCTATTGTGTAGATTGTTTGCCCTGAAGAGCTGGCCCTGTGGTATCAGCTGTCATAACTGCACCCCTCTGGGAGCCTACCGCTAAGGTGGCATGTGTACTATTAAATGCTCTTCATTTGCCATTAAGTATATTCATATTTTCCACCGTTCCCCTCATTTATATATCTGACATATCCTGACTGTTCTTTGACGAGTAGTAGCCTGAAGCGTAATTTCGTATGAATGAACTTCAAACCCATGTGAATAAGTAATTTGGTACTGAGCACAGGCTCCTATCGGTAGTGCTTGCAGCCGCGTTGTCCCTCTGAATTACATTGCATGGGCACATATCAAACGATTGTGCAGACGCTATTACACTACAGTTAGGAGGACCTTGATTCTGGTCGTATCGTCATTCTCAAACACCTCATTACTTTAACCACTTCAACTCACAGCTTCCTCCCTTCACACACTAGCAAACTTTGATATTACCCCTATTAGGCACGCCACGAGACGTCTCGACGAAGTCCCACGTTGCCGCTTTTGTAGGACATAATAAACCACGAATTTTCATAGATCAATTGCTGATTAACTGTTATGATTAGGTAACTGACCTTCAGTCATCATATGAAGCATGAATCTCTCTTGCCAGCAGTATAGTCAATCAGTTAGATCTTGCGAAGGAAATTAGAATAATAAGTCCTATAGTAAAAGTTTTACTGAAACGTTTACCACGCGACGTATCAGGCGAAGAGCGCTCTCATCAACACATCATTCCGTACGTCAGCCAGTCTCTCACTAAACCCAGCTCCAGTCAAGACCGTGTAGTCTAAATGTGGCGCTGATGCTGATGTAAAAGTATGTAATAATGCTATTTGTAGACAAATTACTTACAATTTTTGACATTTTATTGAACGGTCATGTTGATGGTTATTGAATTTAAGAATAGTTTGAAGGAGAGCAATATATAATATCACATTGAAGAGATATGAGCGAGTATTACTTTTATGTAGGATTTTAAACACCACGCCTGCCTAATAGCGTTAACCTACACAATTTCTTCTCAGAAGCTGATTCAACTGCCATCTCAGCCCACTAGCTCCTAATGAGCCCATTATGCACACTTGCGTACACAGATTGAGCAGCCAGGGTGACATAACGCAACCTTATCTCGGTCCTTTTTTCGCCGGGATCCAAGCACTCTCCTCGTTCCACACACTGCCGCTGACACAGAAACTGAATCGCTTTCGACAAATTTTAGCCCATTCTATACAAACACAGTAAGCTACATAACGCCTCCCTGTCTACCCTATCGTAAGCCATTTCCAGGTTCATGAAGTCCCACGCTACATTCTTTCCCTTGTGCAAAGTATTTCTCACAGACTTGTACCAGTGCAAAAACATCTGTTCGTCACCACCTCTACCAGACCTGAAGCCATACTGTTCCTCGGTAATCGTACCATACGAACGGTCTCTAATCCTCTTGATTAGCAACGGCACACAACAAATTCACCGCTTGAGTTGCTGCATTCATTTTAGCTCCTCTACCCCTATATAATGGACATTGCGCCACTCAATCGGCATTATGCCCGACACATGACACAGATTCAGTAGTCACACCAACCATTCGATTACATTTACTCCACACCTCTTTCGGCACTTGGTCGTTACGCGGTTGAAACCATGGGCTTTTACCGCTTTTATCACATCTACCTCCTAAAGCACCTATTACCTCGTAATGTCCGCCATAACTCTCACTCTAAAAACCGGTCTCAGAGCATCACCCTCCACGGCAACAATGTAAACCTTTCTGACATCATCAATATTCAACAACTCCTCAAAATCCTTAGCCCACCTTTTCCGTTGAAAAAATTTGGTCGTATACGTCTTTCGCCACCTCCTCCTTCCTGGTCCTCTTCTACGTGATATAAATAGAGGAGGTGATATAAATAGAGGACCTCTTCTACGTGATATAAATAGAGGAGGTCACTTGCACATTATTAAACAGCAAATGGTAAATCAGCCGGTTTGAAACTGTTTGTTCAATCTGTTGCAACGAAGGGTGTGCCATATCTAAAGCACCTCGTTTTTGATAGACTAAACAGGCCCAAATTGTTTAAACAGTGGAATGGTGGAAATTTCCTCCCTGGCCCTTCTCCGCCCGGCCCTTTCCTCTACAGTCGTGAAGCGAGCTAACCGCAGATCGGGCTCACATAATACCAAAACCTCACCCTTACCCGAGACATTACATCTCGTGGCTCAAATATCCTCAACTACGTCCAACAACAGCAGTCTTTCAACGCTACCAACTTTACCAGTAAATAGCTCAACAACAATGAGCCTTCAAGAGGCAATGCAGTCGGCGGTGAAGAATTGGCCTCCAGCCTCCCTTACCCTCCACGTCCGTTCCTCGGCCGTAAGCAAATGGTCTCTCCGCTACCACGGCTGTCCGAGTGCCTTGCTCTACGTGGAAGATTACATCTCTACAACAGCCGTTCCCTACACGTCAGCTCATAGCGCTCCCCACACGTCAGTTCATCAATGATTTTCTTTCATTCGGATTTCAGTTGAATGTTCCAGATGATGTTCACCGGAAAATAATATCGTGCATTTAAATAGCATGCGTTGCAAATTTTGACTATAGTGCCATAAAGAGTGCGTACTCGCCACTCTGATATCTCAAGAGTTGTGTGCAGCCCCCAGAAAAAATTACGTACTCATGTGATGATGTTGTGATGATCAGGAATAAATCCCATTAGAGACCTACTCCGACTGAATCTTCAGACAAACGCTGACTAATATAAAAATATCCGTCATTGCATAATTTTATTTTGAAAACTTCTATCTGCACTGTTAGGATGCCTCTCTACAGCTATAAATTCGTTTGTTTAGACGTGCCTATATTAACCGTTTGTTCATTTTCAGTATTCTAAGGTCTTGTTTGATACAAAATAATCAGGAACTTGTATCAGGTAGTATCATTGCACTGTACTCTGACTGGTATAGTCTAGGTGTTTCTTGTTCATAGTGACTATTGTACGCTCGGTAAAGCGCCACTTTGCACCTTGCAACTTAGAATCGATGGGCGTTTCATTTTTTCAGATGGGCGTCTAAAAAGTACGAACAAATGTTCAACTTTGATACAAACAGCGAGTGGAAGAAGTACATCACCAACTGTGTGATATCACGAGTTTTTTATTTTGGATCCGAAAATGTGTTACCCGTTTTACGCACAAATTGCTCATTATATATGAACAGCTCGGTAAAATTTCCAGTACAAAAAAAGTCATCTTAACCGAGCTTAGATAAGTTTGTTCACAGGTAGATTCACATAATCGGCTGAAAGCACGAATCACCTGTAAAAACATCATTAGATCCTTTTGAAAATATAAATCATCTCAGTTTGCATCTGAAAATAGTTATTACATTTGTATCTGCTGTTTACAAGAAATAACGAAACTAGGACTCGAACAAACAGTCCATTTTCTCACTGCTAATCGCTTTACCAGTCCAAGATGGTTCATGTTCGGCTAGAATGTGGCATTTGCCCCAAGTCGTACACTTCCGAAAAATTATTTTACTATAGTTCTTCTATCTCTCAGAAATTCGTTCAGGAGTGCCTCAAACGGGGATTGGAAGACAGCGCGCTGTAAACTTCTTCAACAGACCGAGGAAATCAAACTGAAAGCAAAATTCAGTCATGCCTTCAATGACTTATCCAATACAGAGACGGTCAACACGGATACTCGGCTGCTAGCTGTTGAATCAAAACAAGAAAACGTGCACAAACAATTTCATGAATTTTAAAAATATGAGTAGCAGTGAATTAGTTTTTAAGAGTTTAAAAGTAATATAAGACAATAACAGGGCATTTGGTCCAAACAAGGTTGCTTTTTGGCAGCATGAGGATAAGTTTTAAAGTTGAACCTCTACGAGCGATTCATGTGTCATTTCTGTTTCTAAAACAACTAGAATGGGAACGGTTCAGCTATTTACCGGCAATTTATGTAGAATTTATCGAGCAGTGATTTTAACGTTTCGATTGTATTGATGTTTACAACTTCCACTGGAAGTTTGTGCCATTCATCGAAATCTCTATACTTGAAGAAATTCCGCGTGACGTGAAAAGGTTCGCTCGGTGGACGTTTTCCGTACCTTTCATAACCTTTCACACCTCGATCATGTCATCTCTGACTCGACGCTTCTCTAGTGAATAAAGATTGAGTTGACGTAGTCTGTCATCGTACAATTTATTGCGCAGCGAACTTTCTCTAATTTAATAACGTCTTATTTATGATTTGGAGAGCAAAATTGAACGGGATACTCGAGATGCGGTCTAAAAAATGCATTGTACAACTTACGTTGTCTGTCTTCTTACAATTTATTGCGCGGCAAAGAGATTAGTTTGGTAGCTGTACGTTGAACCTTCTTTAATTTAATAACGTCGAGATGCGGTCTAACAAATGCTGCGTGGGTCTGTGTTGACTATTTTGACACATCATTACATTGCTTGTTTTTTTTTTAACTCGATACTAATGAAGACACCGAAATCTCTCTTTTCGGTGACAGCATTAGACGCAGAGGCAAGCGACCACATCAAATCGCTAGAAAACTCAGTCAAAGATAGCGAGGCACTATACTTAACAATAGTGAGCCGGAGGCAGCCACGCAGTGACAATGCATCACACGTGGGCCACTATCTCACCACATCTGACTCGACACGCGTAACTGATTTGATGTATTGCCCGATGAATTGGACTCTCAAAATACAAGATAAGTTACTGTGATCGGTGATTATAATGTCACTTCCTTCAAATCAAATCAGCGATAAGGAAGAATTCAAATTGAAATACTCGGTAAACAGACTTCAAAATTGACGAGATTGAAAACATAATCTTAAAGGAAAAGATGCATTCTAAATAAATTATGTTACAAGTCGGAGCAAATGACGTGTAGCGGACAGCAAAGAGATGGACAAGAAATAAAACCATGCTAAAAATAAATTCAAACGATCACACGCGATTATCCATGTCACTGACATCCTGCCTCATCCGAACCAAAGAAGATACAAGTTAGGCAAGAGGATATATCTTAACAATCGCCTAGCAGCTTTCTGCGAAGCTCAGATAATCCCATTCGCTGATCAGTGGGACACGGTGATCGACCTTAAGTACGAAGACCTTAATAAAAACATCAACAAGGCTCGCATAAGCACGTATAGACTTGATACTCGCAAAAACTTCTTTAGGATAATCGACGTTGATCTTATCACTGGAAATATGGCTAAACACGGCCAGCAAGCCTATAAACATAGAGCTGCCGCATTGCCCACACACCCTGGTGGCCAGCGCATGTGCCCCAAAACGCGATAAAAAGAAGCCTTTCCTCTCCCACAGGGTTGCTCATTCGGTGACAGATACTCACCCAACGCTGCTGAGCTCTTCATCTCTCACTCCTTGTACCTCTGAAACTGAGTCCATAACTCGCATTTATTTATCCGATACAGAGCCTTTAATCGTCACCTCAACAGAAAAATCCGCAACAGCATGCCAGCTCACAGCATTAGGTACCAGTACCGTGTCAACAGAAAATACCAAGACCCCCAAGACAATACTCATTGGTGACATCCTCATGAAAAATGTGCTAACGTCCAACCTTTTAGATAGATGCCTTTTTGAAAAGATAAATATCAATGACTATGGTGCTCTGCCTAGAAACATTGAGAGCGCAAATCATTTGGAAAATTACATTATTGTGCTCGCGGACTACGTCGAAAATGAAGTAGTAGTCAAAAGAACCACCACAATTTTAACGAAAAACCAAATTGCTAAGACATACATGGCAGAACCCCTCAATCTTAAAACAATGGGACAGAGGCGCTTTTTCATGAGTCTTTGCCAGTCTTTGAGGCTCAAAGTTATCCCAACAGGTAAACTAAGAGACGAATTCACTGGTGCCCCCGACGAACGATTGTTTCATTCGGAGAATGCTTGTCTATACAAGAGTGGAATTATCAAATTCTTCAACTCGGTAGCACGTTACAATCGTCAGAGGGTTGAGGTATTGCCATCCCTATACAATAACAATGTCAGATGCAAGCAATCATTACTCTGGTCTCCTCCCTTCCTCTACTTCCCTCCATCATATGGCCTTCATCTCGTATCATCACCCCATCACACATCAGCCAAGGACATCTACTTGCGGACAACTTACATCCTAGCGCCCTCTCGTCACCCCCAAACTAAAACTCAAACTAAAAATCACAAATCAGTGACTCCTTATCATCCTCACAGAGTTAGCTCCCATGCAACGCCTTTTCAACACGGTCACAGCAATAACGTCCCCACAGCGCCTCCTCATTTCTTTTCCTACCCTCCTCCTCCACTGTACACTACTCACACAAATCCGTCAAACTATGCTTGCAGCACAGCCCCAACCCTCCCCTTTCGCTTCCATCCCCTTACCTCAGCCCAAGCTCTGACTCAACCTATTCCGCTATTATTTCCCATATATTACCCCCCCTCCACCCATTCTTTCCTTGAGCTCCCACTTTCGTTACCATTCTCTACCCTCAACCCAAACTCCAACATTGCCTATACCGTCAACCCCGGCCATACATTACCCCCCTCCACCCGTTTTCTCCTCTAGGTCCCACTTTCACTACCATTCCCTAACCTCAACCCAAACTCCAACTTTACCTATCCCGTCAATCCCTCGCATATATTACCCCCCTCCATCCGTTCTTTCCTCTAGCTCCCACCTTCGCTACCATTCTCTAACCTCAGCCCAAACTCCAACTCTACCTATCCCGCTAATCCCTCTCATATATCACCCCCCTCCACCCATTCCTTCCTCTAGCACGGTTCAGCCATCCTCAGCCATGCCTCTCTTCAATCACCGATCCAAATTTCTTTCCCTTGTTTCTGTTTGGTCTCCCCTGCTCCAACCTGTCCTCAACAACGAAAAACAGAACCGAAAGTAATGATATCCCAAACATACAAACAATACCACTCGAGAATTAGCAACCAGATTCTTAGATAGCGTCAGTAAGAGTGTTGCTGAAAAGAATATTGAAAATCTAAATGAGGGTGGTGTTGCTGAACCAAGAAACAATTAACCGGATGAACAAATGCCAATGCAGGTCACGGAAAACTTGCAACAATTTCCCAGGAACACCAACGTCGACACCTTTCTCGATGATTTAAGATTAAAAAGACAATCGACTTCAGCAGGCAGACATTGTATGATTCACGCGGTGAGAGAATCCTTAGAAAATCAAACAGGACTTATTGATGAAAACATCTTAGAGGTAATAAAAACTAAAGCAATGGAGGAATCCTTCAATTACATCCAATGGAGGAATCCTTCAAGCAATGGAGGAATCCTTCATTACTTAGACGACTACATAGAAGATCCGAGATAGAAAAGTATTTTGAAAACAAAGAGTGCAATAGCAGTTTTGGCGATCTAGTCCCCGCAATTTTCAGCAACGCACTCATAATACAAATACAATCATGGATGAAACTGACCCAGACATATTAACGAAAACTATACTTAATCCCACCAACCTTAAGAGGGATGAAGCTGCCCAATGCTCAATATTTGTAGCTAAAAAAGAGGACCACTATAATAGTCTTGCACCAACCCACCCTCAGAAACCACATTTCAAACAACAGAATATTGCAGCGAAACGAAACAAGCATGTGGAAACAAATGTGCAGTGTTTCAATAGGTATTCTACTCTGCAGTACGATAATGATACATCCATATTCGATGAAGAGATGCCTCTGTACCCATCCAAAAGTGACATCAGCTGTCTTAAAAGTAAAAACAAATGACTAGAGGCACAAATTGTTCAAGCTAGGAGCAGCAGCCACCTCTCAGCAACCATATCTGCATATACCCATCAGAACCTTAGTAATATCGTGATTAAACATATTATCGTTATAAGCTCATGAACAAAGATGGATCACATAAAAATGATGATGAAGGAAGATTCAATTGACATTCTATGTATGACTGAAACCTGGCTGGAATCTGACATTAACACAACCTTCATCGAAATTGACGGCTTCTATGTTTTTAGAAAAGATAGAGAAAGGAAAGGAGGTGGAACCGTGATTTGTGTGCGAGAAGAATATACCTCTTCTCAATAAATGCTTAACGACAACAATGAAGTTGTTGACCTTTGGGTGAACATCCAGGTACGAAAAAACAGATCATTTGTTGTTGGTTCTCTTTACAGACCACCCAGAGCATGTGTACACTCTTTTCAAAACATCGAAGAAAGATTTCGAGAAGCTATCCGCTTAGGAAAAACGCTGTACATTTTGCGAGATTTCAATGATGATCAATTGAAATAGAAATCCTACAATGTGAAGCCGATTTTAGACAGACTCAGGCTGCATCAGCTCATAAAAAGTGCAAAAAGAATTAAATCTGAATCCCAAACTGTATTGGATCTGCTCATAAGTAACAATCCGTCATCCATTGTTACCATAGACGTGGAGCCCAATTCTTTCTCGGATCACCATGAAATAAACTGCACCATTACCATCAAAAAAGAGAACAAACACGTATACAAAATAACCTGTCGCACAAAAAGAAATTACCCCGCGGATAATTTCAGAGCACAACTAGTGGCAAACGTCGAGATGATAGAACCGATACATAGCACAAAAAACATCACAGAGCAAACTTATTACTCACAGACTATCTTCTCACATGTCTGGACACTGTAGCGCCAACAGAAACTAAAACAATGAAAAGCATGCCGGTTAAATGGAATACAGAAAATTTGCGAAACGAAATTGCACTTAAAAAATGTATCAAACGCAGAGTAAAACGAAGCATCACTTGATTATAATTATTTCGAATTCAAAATAATACAGTCAAACGAGAAGTCAGGAGAACAAAAATTAAATACCATCATGAAGAACTAGAACAGTGCTAAAACAATCAAAAAGAAACGTGGAATGTACTGAAAAGAATTGTTCCCTCCAAGAAAAAGATCACCTCGCCTGCTTATCCGAATACTCGAGCAACTTCAGAGAAGTTTAACAACTTCTTCGCTAGAGTTGGGAAACAGGTTTTTGAAGAGGTAACCCAGGGAGCTTATCGAGGATTACAGAGCGACGCAACAGATACATGGAGTCCAAAAGCTTTCGATGGAGGCAGCGACCAAGAAGCAAACGACAAATGGAAACCAAAGCAAGTACAGCAACACGAAGTAAAACGAGCTGTATTTGCCTCGAGAAACACAAATTCTGAAGGAATAGATGGTTTAGCAATACAATTTCTGAAAGACAGCCTTATAGTTACCTGTCATTATATCAGCACAGTTATCAACACCTCCATAGCAAGTGAAACTTTTCCAGAGATCTGGAAGCATGCAATCATATAAGCAATTCATAAATCTGAGGACAAGAATGAACCATTCAACTTCTGCCTGTCCTATCCAAGATTCTAGAAAAGGTAATATCTATCCAATTGATTGATTACCTCAAATCAAACAAGCTGTTCAATGACTGCCAGTATGCTTATCGGCAAAAATTGTCAACTGAAGACGCACTTATGAGCATCACTGAAGATCTGTACAAAAACTTTGATGAGGGGCAGATATCTGTGCTGGTGTTGCTAGACTTATCGAAAGCATTCGACAGTGTAAGCCGTAAATTCTTTTTGGCAAGCTCCGCAACATCGGAATTGACCCTACTAGGTTCAAAAGTTATCTGATGAATCGGCAACAATAATTTAAACTCGATAACGCAACTATGTCAAATTCGGCCACAGTTGCCTTTCTGGTCCCTCAAGGTTCGATACTTGGCCCTCTGTTGTTCCTGGTTTTTGTGAATGACATCGACTGTAAAATACCAACAAATCAAGCTAAAATGGTAATGTACGCCGATGATGTTCAAATATTGCTTTCCCGAAAACCGTCAGATCTGAATGCGCTGAAAGACAACGCTGAGACAGCCGTGACTAATCTGAAATCTTGGTATGATAAAAATGGACACAAGCTCAACTCTGAAAAACAAAATGCATCTTGTTCGGCTCGACCTCGAGAAGAAAAGCAGTTCCAATGAATTTCTCTATCAAGATAAGCAAATCTGACATTCCTGTTAAAGATAACATTATAAGCCTGGGAGTATGGTTTGATCCCGATCTTTCCTTCAAACACCACGTAACTACTCTGTGTTCCAAGTTGAATGGAACACTTTTGTTCCTAAACTCCGCAAGAAAATAATTGGATTTCAAATCAAGACTACTGATTGTCCACGCTTTAGTATTTTCTCACATTAACTACTGTCTTTCAATTTGGGGGAAATGCACCAAAACTCGATCAGAGAAAGTGCAACGTCGTATAAACTCTGCGGCAAGAATAACATGCGATGGTAACGACAGAAAACGAGACCACTTAAGTCTTCTCCTCGAAAAATTACAGTGGCTCAATATCGACAACAAACTGACACTCCATGAGTCGATCAGAATTCATTAAGATCTGCTAGAAAAACATTCACCTGGCAGCCAAAGGCACATATATTCTCGAGGTGAAAAGAACAATCGATTCACAAGAAATAATGAGACTCTGCACGTTGAACGCAGGAAAACAGAAACTGCCTGTCGAGCCTTTTCGATCACTGGACCAAAATCCTGTAAAAGCCTCTCAACAAGCCTCAATAATCTTGAATCCAACACATCCCTCACGAATAGGCTTGAGGAACATCTATTCACCGATCAATTCGAAACGGTAACTTTGCCCACAAATACAAGCTGAATGCATAATACCAGTAACCAGAAAATGCATTCTGTTCTTCAGCATATCCGAAACCACCACCACCATAACTCTCAACATTGAGACACCACCACATCGTTTTTACTCTGACGATACATATGTTTTCTATGTTGCTACCGATCACAATTGTCTTTGCCAATGACCATAAGTGTTAACTAGCGTTTTGTCTATTTCTATGTTATAAATGTTCCAGTTGTTTTAGTATAATTAAAATACGAACTCAGTTCTTTCGAGGAACGATAGGCAACTTCCAACTTTCACAAAGGTTAACTCGATTTTAATATAATTCATTGAATTATTTCTAACAATTACCGTACCATTTTTGATGATACAATCATTGCCTAATTATGTAGCTAATATTTTGCTTTGTCTTCTATAACAGAAGTATATTCATCCGACTTGTGTACTCCATCATTGTATTATTCCGGTTATCAATCATTTGATCATTTCCAAGCGGTCTTGAAGTGTGTATATTGTAAATTCAGTTGTTTGGGATGTATTTTATGTATAACTTTTTTGTATAACTTATGTTGGCTTCTAACCCCTTCATTATCAATACAATGGTTTAGACCCATTTCTACAATACGTTACCGCTTTTCGATTTCCCAATTCAATATTGTATACATATTTTCTTCATAATTCATGTCGTCCATCCTCATCTTTGTCATCGTACAATAATGTAGACTACTCATTACAATATGTTAGCAGATTTTGATGTCCCAACCCCATATTCTCGGGGCTCTAACCACATGCATGTGTGTTTTCCCACCCCATGTACTTGTTATTTTTCACACCCATGTATTTTGTTATTTATCCACACCAAGTATTTCCTATTTTTCAACCCCGCGTGTCACTGGTTTTCCCAACGCTATGCAGTCGGAATTATTTTATCTAAATATACTTTTTCTGAATGTGCACAGATGATACTATTGTGAATAATATTTCGCTCCATGTAATCCGAACCGGCGGCCCCTAGAGATGAGCTGTGACGAATTCAAATTGAACTCTCGTTTTCGTTAAATAAAATAGCGTAGTTGATAATAAAGTTTCATGTCTTATGTTCAAGAATTTATTTCGTACCTAAAAAATTGAAAACCCATTGCCAGTCGATGGAAATAAAAGATCTTATAATAATAATTCTGGATATCGAACCTAGAACTCCGCCAGCAGTGCTCGACGGATTGACACAAGGGGGCTTCCGCCCGTGCTAAGACTGGATATAACACCAATACAAGAACCCATCAAAACATCACCGCAGACCTTAGCCAACGAGTTCTTAACATCAATACAATACGAGTTATATGCAATAGTCGCTGTCCCGCTAGTACAATCCGTGTCGAAAATAAAAGTTTTGGCTCCGACACAATGCCTCAAAGCAGACGCCGTACAAGTCAAGAAAAATAGAGTTAATGAAACTTAAATGTTACTATGTAAACGCTAGAAGAGAAAATCAATGAATTAGGTATTCCAGTATTGAATGAAAACATCGACATAATATCAATCACAGAATCATGGGGGAAATTGAGCACCAGACAATATTTAGACCAATCACTATTTTACGAAGATTTACAGGGCCGCTAGGGCAGGGGAGTGTTGTTCCTCGTACAAAGTGTCAAATCACCCACGTCGATCGTCCACCAATAAGCGACTCTCATGTCACTAACGTTGAAGTGGGAGAACCACTCGGAACTAGCGATCATAACTGTATCTGTTTTAAGGTAGAGCTAGAGTTGAAACAGTCAATAAACTTCCATAAAGTCCCTTACTTTGGATTGACACATTTTGATGGCTTAAGAGAGTCAATGGCGACAGTACGTACAACGCTCGGCCGTAACGTCAACGAATCGTTGAACAATTTTCTGACTGTACTTAAAATATTGAACTTGAGCATACTCCTCGCGAAAGCAGGCGACCAGCAGTCAATCAGCCTTCAGTACTGGAAAGGAGAAGCGCGTCAGCTTCAGTCGCAAAATAAAGAGCAAAACACTCGACAAAACCGAAACACTCACATGACGACGATGCAAATAATGAATTCACAAACAGCAGGACTATTATAAAGAAGGTTCTAAAAATTAGATATAAAGATTAGGAAAGTTAAATTGTGTCGAACACCAAAACATTTTTCAGTTATATATCGAGCAAAAAATCCGAAATCTGTAATACGTCCTCACGAGTACGAGGATGATAAGCTAGAAACCGATGACATCAACATGAGTGTCCTACTAAACTAATACTTGTAGTCTGTTTTTTCGTTGGAGTATTAGAATATTCTTATTTCCCAGGATATCGCAGCGGAAAGACGAATGGAAGCCCTCAGCGCCATAATCTTTTCCCCTGACCAAGTTATTCAATATTTTTATAAAATTAAAATTACGAAATTTCCAGGTCCATACCAAGTTTATCCCAGAATACTGAGGGAGACTATGAATGAAATCGCCGAACAGCGATCGAATATTTTCACACAATCTCTCACCAATGGCACTTAGCCCTCACATTGACATGAGGCCTACGTTACTTAATTTTCTGAAGAAGGGGACATAAAGTGCCCCAGCAATTACCGACTAATTAGTCTCACCTCAGTACTGTCAAATTGATGGAAAGTATGATAAAGATACAATTACTGAAGTCTTAGAATCAAAAAATTCCCTGGTGATTCTCAGCATGGCTTTAGACACAATAGTTTATGTCTGAACGAGCATGTTACATATTTTCGGAAATATTATAGAGATTTACGACACAAAATCTTCAATTGATGTCACTTATTTTTATTTACAAAGGCCTTCGATAAAATCCCTCACCAGCACTTAAATATTATATTGCACAGCATCGGTATTCGAAGCGAGCTTAATAACAGGATAAAATGTTGGCTTACGGACAGACGGCGTCGAGTTGTACTCAACGGAGCTTCCTTCACTTGAGGTAATGTTACAAGCGGTGAGCCTCAAGGATCCGTGTCAGGTCTAATCTTCTGCATATCATAAACAATCTCGATAGCGACGTGCTTTTGACCACTAGCAAGTTATTTTGAAACTATGATTGGAGAAAAAGTGCAAACCGGAATTGCGTGTCAGCCGGTTCAATTAGATTTGAACAAAATCGTTGATTGGTCAGAAAAGTGCCAAATGAATTTAATGTGAACAAATGAATCGGTATGCACATTGGTCGTCCTAACCTGAAGCACGAATAGTCAATGTCCGAAAATAAACGAATTCCTTTCACCAATAGATGTATCTGGGTGTCGTCATTAGTAACGATTTAAAAAGCAGCAAGCAAAGTAACGATGCTGCAAAATGCTAGGAATGATATCCCACTCAATCTCGCACAGAAACAGAGACAGTATTCTTAAGTTGTACAATGCATTTGTTCGACCGTATCTCGAGTATTCCGTTCAATTCTTGTTTCCATGTCTCAAAAAAGGCAGTATGACTTAGAGAAGGTTCAACGTATAGCTACCAAACGTATCCCTTCGCTGCACACTAAATTGTGCTAAGGCAGACTACGTGAACTCAACATAAATTCACTAGAAAAGCCTCGAATCAGAGGTGACATCATCGAGCTGTAGAATATTATGAAGAGTAAGGAAGCGTCGACCGAGTGAGCATTTTCACTCTAGATGCGAGCGTAGTGACCAGCAATAGAGGATACAAAATTATTGGGAAGCGTTTCACACTCGGCATCACGCGCAATTTATCCACGTAGAGTTTTCGATGAATAGAACATACATCCACTGGAGATTGTAAACAGCAATTCAATCGAAACGTTGAAGTCACGGCTAGATAAATTCTACATGAATCACCGTTAAATAGCTAAATTTTCTCTTTCATGAGTTTTTAAAGCCAGAAATCACTATGACACAAGAAGCGCTCTTTGACGTTCTATTTCAGAACTAATTTTCTTACAATCAAAGGCAACCAAGTTTGGGTCAGAAGACCTGCAGATGTCTTCTAACAACAGCAGGTTCTCAGTCAGCACCAACGCATGAAACTTCTTCCTCACAAACACCTCACCAATCTCTCTCCTCTTAGCTTTTTTAGAACTAGAACCACGCACATTTAGCAACCCTAACAAAGGGTTTGGAGAGGCATGAGCCTTTCCTCCATCCGCTCGTCCTGATGACTTTGAGAGAGGAATTTGCAGTGGAAGGGATCACTAGCCCCATCGCACCGCTCCAAAATTATTGCTTATTATGTCACGTAAGCCGGTCATAAATAATTTGTTTGAAATCATGATCAAAAAAAGGGAGATGCAATGTTAGAGCAGGATAAATAAATAGGCTACATCGTTTTAATACTAAGTTCATCGCGGTCTAAGATACACTTCCCTTCATCAGGTAATTGTTATCCGGTCTTAAAAAATGATATGAATGCTGGTTATCAAAAATATAAGATCATTGGTTGAATTCATAAGCCGGCTTCCAGTAAAACAAATAAGATCGAATTTATAATGAGCACAGATAGCAAAGCATATAGCATCAAAATAAGCATGCAGGGATCCTACAATTACGTAAGCAATAGCTAAACCGGCATTATGGTGTCGTTCAATTCTATTAAAACTACCAAGGTTAACATATTACCTTTGTTAACACAGGAGGTAAGAAAGAGAAATGGGTAGGAGGAAGAGCTTCTAAGATATCCTTCTCGAGGGAAAGAAATGTCTGTCTGCTCAATCAACATCTTCCTGACGATATTGTTACACTTTTCAGAAGCCGTATCTTCGAAGATGGCGCCTGACAAAACTAGGGTGTTTAGCTTCTCATGTCCGGTTAGCATCACCCATCTCTTCTAGTAGTTCTACTCGCTGTCCTGACTTTTCCATTGAAGACTGCATGTCAATGATTCCACGGCTTCCTCATTTGTCTCATCTTCTAAATATTTAACTATTGCAGAGCATATGTCCTTACCAGTCTTCGACAGGTTGCTCATGTCAATATAGATGCGGCAACTCCATGTCTGATGTCTGCTGGTTCTAAACTCATCCTGAAATCATAGGTCGAGCACTGTGCGCGACGGGTGGACTGAAGATTATTGTGGTTATCTCTAGAATGCTCCAATGAAAACTGGAGAATCATCGTAAACGGTGTCTTCAGCACAGACAGACAACGGAATGATTTTAATAACTCGTATATGCAACGAATGATAATTTTCTATTGCATGTTTCAAGCGATTCAATGCATATCCAAAGCATGCTCTGTTGTATTCCAAGGTTAATTCGATTGATGTCTGGTCTGTAACAAGTTCCAGTCACCAACTTCAAGCACTGACTATACAGAATATCATTCGTCTCACGATTTTTTTTACGAAGCTTTTGTCTGTATAAACTTATCAATTTCAAATCCGTCAATCGTTTTACAGGTGAACAGAAGTCCATCAACGATAAGATGGAGCATTAGATATCAAATAAATCAGAGGAGTCTATCATGATAACAGTCATTTGCCCAACGTTCTACAAAACAACCAATAATTATTTGGTAGAACTCTATTTATTCAAGCCCCTCTCATTTATTTCCATGAAGCCATTGATAGCGTGACCTCCATCACGCTGGTCAGGTATGATAGACCGTCGCAGCGCTTTCAACGCCACTTGATCACGAACTCCTGAGGAAGGAAGAACATCTTTGCGGAATCGCCTACAGTGGGATTTGCATCGCTATAAATACTGAAGAGTTTTCAACCATTTCCCCGGATAATGTTGCCAGAAGCGTTGCTGTGCTTCTCCTTTTTGGTTTCACAACCAATGTTCACCTCATCAATATCACTTAAGTCTATCCCCAACTCCGGCAAAGTGCGTCCTCTTTGGAGGCCAGTCTCTCTTGCCTTGGCCAAACTGTTAGGCTCCGACTCTAGTGAAATCGAACGCCATTTGAAATTCAACAGACCGCAACTCTGTCTCCAAGAATGTACCGAAACAATCTGGTGTCATCTGTGGTGCTTCGACGGCAGCGACTGCATCATCTCCAACAAGTTGGTGTCCCCGCTCTATCGAGAGAAAGACCCGACATCACCGAAAGCCTGCCACACCAGCAGACCACTGGACTGGGCCACCAATGGCAAGGCATATTCATCTGGATTTCATCATTTGTACCCAGAAAGATCTGAGTCCAATTTAGTGGATGGCTTGTACCGTTTTGAAGTGTTCGACTGCTGCATTACACACACATCGAAGGAAAAACCAACGGGAAACTACATTGTAATTGAGCTACCAAATGAAATCTCTTTAACGAAGTTGGTTATTTACAGTCAACCAAATTCGTATATACCAATCTGGTTTTGGCGTATCCACATTTTCGTTGGCCAATCTTTCGACCAAAGCCGAATGGAAGCAGGTGATTTCAGTGGCTTTGATTTGATCGGTTTTGTCAGTCGACAAAGAGAAATTGGTGAGCACCAAACGTTCATTATTTATCCCCCCAAACGGGTCAGCTTTATATTATTTCGAAATATGATTACCAACCAAATCCAAATTTGCCACATTGAGATATTTTGAGCATTTCTCCACCCGCAGTAATTAAAACACGGTGAGCCACGTACTTGCTAAATGGGCTTGTGTCTGGGTCATATGGTCATTTTTGTAGGCTGAGCAGCGCGGTACTTTTTTTTCGAATAGTTTTAGCCATATTAATACGAATAAAATAACATTCCCGACTATTTTTGTTAAGGATGTAATGATGCATTTATCGTATAATGCAAACAAAAGCTCATTTAACGATTAGAATGACCGGTAATCTAGGCAAACTACACGTTCGGCCTGGTAGAAATGCCATTACGTTAGCCCAAAGTTAACCTGCAAGCATTGTTGTTGAGGAAAATAAGGTCGATATGGCGAGTTTACTAATAGTTAGACATTTTGCCAGAATATAATGCGAACATTATCAGTTGTGATACATTGTAAGCAGAGATAGCGTAAATACTTTTTGATAAATTTCGAGTCGAAGTACAACATACTACACTGACAATGTAGTTTGAATGAAATACACGATACATTAATAAATTCGTGTGTCTCCAAGCATACTAATAACTCGCGCTAAATCCTCTAAGCAAATCACATAACTGTTTAATTTTTTTTTTGGGGGGGGCGGATTTGCTCCTACATAATTGCATATTCATTTGCTGTTGATTTCAATGTTCAGCTTTGCTGCATCCGAGTCAATACATCGATATGAGCACGATGCCACTTGCAACGGTATAAGGACATCGAATGTTGAAATTTGTTGAGCACAGCAGCCATTATGGCATCGTGACTTCAAAACTCGTGTTGATAAAAAACATTGCATTTTAATTTCGAACATGTCATTTGAATGCAAATTAATACATAGATTAGACATAAAACAAGGCTGTATTACGAGGTGTATAAGAAAAATATTTTGGAACATTGAGCACAAAACAAAGTTGCTATATAAAAAATATATACAATAACAATCTCTGATCGTGAACAGTTGTCCTTCACTATTACTTCAAACTATGAACATTAGATTTCATTTATTTGATTTTGGTGTAATTCACGATAAATTAAAACCTTTGCGAAAAAATTCATAAAAAAAAAGTATTTGCAAAGCATT